>JACJUY010008325.1:2272-38641 GCA_014220935.1 Platorchestia sp. MABIK | reverse complement strand
CTTTCAACATATACATATAGTGGCCAAATTTCAAACGAATCGGATGAAAAAAATTGAAATCTTGGGTTGACCTCCTTAAAGCCATGATTTCCTTCTCATTGAAAAATTCCATTGAAAAAGTTATTCGCAATGAAGCAAAATCATCTCGAGATCAAGACAGTGTTAAAAAAACCAATAACAGAGGATACCATTGTAACTGTTTGTTCCATTTATTCGTATCTTTGAATCATGCTGAAAATGTCTAAAGATATCCCATCTCCAATTTCCTCTGCGAACTAACGCTGCTCTATTTTTAAGATGATCAAACCATGGATCAACATCATTCATATCCACTGCTTTATTCGGAGAAACGTGTTCAAACTTTTTATTTGGTGGCGCAAAAAGAACGCATGGATTTGACTTGCGTAGTATCTGTGGTGGGAGTGGAGAGACCAGTTGTACTAACTAATTGTACTAGTTATTATGTATTATACCTAGAATTATTTGATGATAATGATAACTAATATAACTATACTCTTCATAATTATAACTAGCATAATTATAAAAAGCCAATGATACTAGTTTGAAATCCATGGGTAATTTTTGCACCACTGTGTATTTGTGCCTAGAGTTCACAGGAGAATTTAAATCCGCTTACGACCTCACAAATTTCCTTGACCATTTTTATTGGAACATTTCATTTCAACTTTCAATTCCAGAGACTTTTAAATGATTCCATTCTGCAGATCATTTTGCATACCCGTTTTCTAGACAACTCTTTCTCCTTCCTAATTAGGGGAATTTGACACGTGAAACGTTTTTCTTCCATCTTGGAAATTAATCATTTTGTTTTTTCAGTGCAGGGCAGATATTTATGTTGACGGTTAGAGAAAAAGTGCTTATGTAAATGTACACGAAGAGAAAAAAAAGCGTGCTGAGTCTTAGTATCAGCACTAAGTGAACTTATTCAAGATGAGACGAAGATTTGTGGTTAATTTCACCGTCATTCTTATATGTGCTTTCACCGGAGCTGGAGCTTTATATACTGGTGAGTTTTGAACAGAGTTTTTTTTTAATGTAAGTATTTCGGATGACACACGGGTTCTAAATTGCGTTGATATTCATTCAAGTTCCATGATCTCAATAAGAATGTAGGTATTTGAAAGTGAGTATACATATTTTTTTTTCGTCATGTACGACGTATTTATATGGGTACTTTCAATATAAGCATGAAAGTATAAACAAAATTATTAAATGAGCTAAACTTCTCAGATTTTTTCGAGTTCTTGGCTACCTGCAGCTCAAATATTTTAGAGAAAACGAAAAATAGGACCAAAATTTTTGTGCATAGAGCAAAAAAAGAACAATTTCACTTCTTCTATGAATTTTTAAATCTACTACCCAAAGGTTAAAGACTTTTCTAAGAACGTAAGAGAAAAAGAAATGAGTTTAATTAATTAGCTCTCAAATCTATGAAAAAATTCATGCTACAAACAGAAATACCAGAAGATTAAAAAATCAGTGATTAATGGCGACAATAGTCATTGTAAAATCATGGCTTCCACAGTCGTGGAAGATCATGGTTTCCATAGTCCTACAAAATTATGGTAGTCATAGTCTTAGGAAATAATGGTGACCGTAGTTTTTGAAAATCATGATTTTCATAGTCATCGTAAAATCATGGTATCCATAGCCATAGAAAAATCATAGTAGCCATATGCATGAAAGACCATGGTAACCATAGTCATTGTAAAATCATGGAACCATAGCGTTGGGAAATCATAGTAGCCACAGTCATTGTAAAATCATAGTACCCATAGTCGTCGTAGAATCATGGTAGTCATAGTTATGGAAGATCATAGAAGTGATAGTAATGAAAAAAGCATTGAAATCATTGTTAAATCGGACTTATTTCATCATTCGTAACTAAATCAAAATTTAAAAACTAATCCATGGCTTCTTTTGACCACACAGCGAGATGTTCGAAAGCGCTCGGCATGGCGGACGGAGCCATACAAGACCATCACCTCTCCTCGTCTTCCAGCTATGACTCCGTGGTGCACGCCAAGTTCGCCAGGTGGGTCATGGAGGTGCTGAGATGACTCAAATGTGGGCTAGGGGAGTGATGAAGGTGCTGAGGTGACTCGTGATGAAGGTGCTGATGGAACTTGATTGTATGGTAGGTGAGTGATGAAGGTGATGATGTGATGGGTGGGTGATGAAGGTGCTGATGTGATAGGTGGGTGATGAAGTTGCTAATGGGACTTGAGTGAAGGCTAAGTTGGTGACAGAGGGGCTAATGGGACTTGAATGAACGCTAAGTAGGTGATGAAGGTACTGGGATGAGTGGGAAAGCGTTATCCGTAGAGCGAATTTTAGTAATTTAAAATTATTACACTATTCATTGAATAGTTTGTCAATACAAAGATTTAAATTGTTTTTTCCAATTTTTTTTTAAAGTTGAATAAATTAGTATAAATGAATAATCAGAACGAGAGTGTGTGACAGTCATGACCACTTTTTACTTATTTCTAACAATGAGACAAATTTACAATGCTTTCTTTTAGGACTGTTAAAAAAAATTAGCATATTCCAAAAGTTGCAATGGGCTAAAGTAAGTTTTTCAGCTCACTTAAATAAGTAGTCAGCTATTTTTGGGACACTCGAAAACAAAATCCGCGAATTGTTAAAAATAATCCACGATTTACGTGGAAGAAAAAGTCAACTGTAGTGCCTGGTGATACAGTGCTTTAGTATAAAACATGATAAAAATTGATTTGGTAGATAAATGTTCCGTACTCATATTTATAACACGCGTCATTTGAGTGATGATAACTGGTGCATGTTTTTAGCTGCAAAAGAAATACTCATGAAATAACAGAGAACTTTTTGTTCAATTTTCAACTTTTTCTTGAAATACGAGTACGTCTCATGTTCAGTTGCTAGACAGAAAAGAAGAAAAACGACCAATGCCTTAATAAATATATTTAATGGCAAACGTTTTACAAATTCATGGATTCCGTCACCAGTTCTGGAAACACAAAAAAAAATAAGTCAAGCGATGCTCAAGAAATTTAAGTCAGATATATAAATGTAATAAGCTGAACAGCTCATAAAATGTCACTAAACAGCTCGTCAGAAATTACTAAGCGGCTTTTAAAAAATTACATTTCAGCTTATAAGAAATTACTAAGCAGCTTACACGTAATACCTAAAGATCTTATTATAAATTACTAAACAGCGGAAAAGAAATTAATACACATCTTATAAGAAATTACTCAATTGCTTGAAATGATTTGCTAAACAGCCTATACTGAATTGCTTATAAGAACTTTCAATGCAGCTCATAAGAAATTATCGAAAAGTCTTAAAAAATCAATGCACAGCCTCAAAAAATTAATTAACAGCATTAAAAACTTAATTAACAGTTTCAAGAAATAAATTTACAGCATTGACAAATTAATTAACTGCTCTAAGAAATTAATGCACAGTTTTAAAAAATTAATTAACAGCTTTAAGAAATCAACACACAGCTTTAAGAAATTGATTAACAGCTTTGAGAAATTAATTAACAGTTTTAAGAAATTAATTTACAGCTTTAAGAAACTAATGCACAGTTTTAAGAAATTATTCAACAGCTTTTAGAAATTAATTAACTGCTTAAGGAAATTAATTAACAGCATCAACAAATTCAATAACTGTTTTAAGGAATTAATGCACAGCTTTGAGAAATTATAAGATGACTTTAAGAAATTAATTCACAGCCTTAGGAAATAAGTTGCTTAATCAAATTTTGAAAATATTATCCTTTATTTGCATAACATTCACTTACGAGCGTACATCAGCAATTAAAAGAGAGGAAAATGAATCCAAACGGACACCATATTCTCAGAAAGAAGCGGGCATTAAAATGACCGAGCGGACTCGCAGTTATTTATAACATGTCCCAGGAATGTTTTGAATTTATAACATGTCCCAGGAATGTTTTGAATTTATAACATGTCCCAGGAATGTTTTGAATTTATAACATGTCCCAGGAATGTTTTGAATTTATAACATGTCCCAGGAATGTTTTGAATTTATAACATGTACCAAGAATGTTATGAATTTAAATGAGCACATTGTTAGCATTCGCCCCAGCATATAGGGGAATCCAAATGCGCGTGCAAGTCTGACTGGTTTGAGGCGCGGCAGCTATACATAAACTCAGAAATTTAATGGGCGTGTTTGTTCTGTCGCAAAGAGGGCAACGGAATACAAGGTGGACCTCTAGAAAATGTACTTACTGTTTGAGTATTTTGTTTGGCGCTGAAATACAAGGTGGACCCCTAAAGAATGCACTCACTTTTTCGAATGCCTAGTATTCGAGTATTTTGTTTTGCGCTAAAATACAAGGTGTGCTCCTAAAAATGTTTTTTTTTTGACTGCCCAGTGGATTTTGTTTTGATGTAGGTGTATACTGACATATCAATAAATACCTATGATTTGATGTAGGGCTTTATGAACAAATCAATGAACATCTACGTGTTGATGCTGATGTTTTTTGATGTTTATGCGATTCTGATATTGAGTAAAATCAAACAAGAGTAGATCAAATTTAAGAAGATTGAGTGTAGTGGAAGAAAACTCAATTGTACCTGAACAAAACACACGAGTAATCTTGAGTCAAGGGATATGTACATTATTTGGGACACCCTTTATAATCTTCGCGTCAACGAGGCTTAGATTTTGACTCGTCAGTCTGCTCACTTGTTTTGAAATTGAAAATTTCTCATTCAGAGCCACAGTAATACAGTATGTAGAAAATGCACAAGACTCTGACATAATATTTCTTGTGTCCACTACACTTCTTTTTCGGCTCAGCGTAGAGGAATTCCTTACTGATTTTTAAATTTCATCTTTTCTCTTTATAAATACTAGTACACCCCTGTTTTTTAAAAGGGGGGAGGGGGGGAGAAGGTGATGTTACGCTGCTGGCGCTGCGAGAAGGTCGAGGTGTAGGGTTTTTTGGTTTACGCGATTTGTCATTAATGACTGAAATCGATAATTTCCTAAAAAAATCTACTTCAGATGTGGATCAAAAACAAAAATATCCAACCCAACAGAACCCGCGATTAAAATACTCTTAATCTTGTGTACTGGTGAAACTCCTATCAAAAATAGTCATTAAGCTTCCTTGACAGCGTGATAAAGTGGCAGACCAACTGAGCTTTAACATGGCTTTCCCACGATTGTCTATGCTATCTTATACCTTTCCTATACTTTGCTCAGTCTCAACTGCTGATATTCTATACAACCTAATCTAACCTACCAATACACGTGATGTTCTATACAACCTAATCTAACCTACCAATACACGTGATGTTCAGTCCGACTCTGAATCTGCTGGGTTAATGTACCGAAAATAATTGTGGAGTTGATGAAGCTTGTATCACAGATACGCTCATCACACACTACAGGCTGGTGGGTGTGACGCACAGACGGACGCACGGACGCGGCTCCTTTTATAATAGTAATTGCAGTACAGTCATTTCTACTTTTTTTTTTTAAGCCTGAAGATGATGATAGTTGCATCGAAACATTGCTTTTACAGATTGACAGAGGTATTGAACTTAAACGATTGACATTGGTTCAGTAAAAAGTGTTGAGTGATTTTATTTATATTTTGACACACGAGGAACTCGGACTATTTCGTAGGGTTGAGAAGTTGGAAATGTGCAATCGTTGGTAAAAACATATTAGACTTGAATGAAATTTTTGCTAGAGCTTCCGTGTCATCTACTGCTCATCATCAGTTGACATCTGTGAAACAATGGTAATCAAGATCTAAAAATGGTTTTCGATCTTAAAAACAAACGAATTGCTTCGAATTTAAGAAACCTCAAATGAAAATATTCACTCTCTGAAATCACTGAGTACGTGAAAGTAGAAGAACAAGCTTGATTTCAACGAGAAATTACTTCTAAGAAATTCAAATGGCTGTAAACTCAATCATCGAATTTGGATAGAGATAATGTTTTTAATTTGTATTACTGTTGAAAATACACCGCGTGTCAGTAAGTAAATGAATCTAGAGCTCAAAAGATTTAAATTTTGGCCCGAATTAAGCAACGAAAATTTGGTTCCCATATTTTTGTTATTCATATCTTACTATACATAGTGTAACTCAAAACGCTGCACGTTAAAGTATGAGAACAAGCTTGCTGTCTGCGAGAAATGGTTTCCAACGAGAGCGTAGAATTTAGTATCCATGGGAAAAAATCAAGAAAAAAGAAAAACCAGTTCATTTCCAGTAAAGATGATACAAAAAACTCATCATTGTTTTTAAAATATCTTCAAGTAAAGGTCTCGATATAAATTACGAGAGATTGAACTTTTCTTCTTCATTCCACTTCAGAGCGCACGTCCAAGTGAAATAAGCAATTCAGTGCCAAGTGAAATGGGTTTCAAGGAATGATCTAGGCCACGTGTAACTAACTTTTCTCCAACAGTTACATTTTATTCCAATCCAAGTCGCACTTGGCAGTAAGATGAGGGATTCAGTATTCGAAATTCATTATCACGTGATATTGATTAAAAAAGTGATAAAAATCACGTGCAACTGACAGTATCACGTGAAATTGATTTTTAAAATTTATAAAAACCACATGTAATTGACAGTATCACGTGAAATTGATTTCGAAAAATGATTTAAATCACTTGTAACTGAAATTGAACTTTTTTTTCATTCCCCCCAGGGCGCACGTGGAAGTGGGGGGAGGCGCGTGGTGCCCTCGAGCGATGGTATTCGACGAGGGCCTCGACTACTTGGAGGTCGACCTCGTGACTGACCACGTGGTGACGAAGGTGGAGGTGCAGGGACGGTTCGGCAACGGCCAGGGCAGGGAGTACGCTGAGAAGTACAAGCTGCAGTACTGGCGGTCGTCTATCAATCATTGGGTCACCTACAGAAATGGACATGGTGAAGAGGTGAGAGTTCGTTGGTAGCAAGTAATTAGCTCACGAACGGTAGTAATTAGCGTACGAATGGCTGTAACTAGCTCACGAACGGTAGTAATTAGCGTACGAATGACACTAACTAGCTCACGAATGGTAGTAATTAGCGTACGAATGGCAGTAACTAGCCCCGAATGGTAGTAATTAGCGTACGAACGGCAGCAACTAGCCACGAATGGTAGTAATTAGCGTACGAATGGTAGTAACTAGCACACGAACAGTACTGGAGATCCACCTTGGGGCACTGGGTTACCTACACGAGTGGACATGGTGGAGAGGTGAGTTCACTTGTTCAATGCACTTAGCATCACGCCCACTTGAAAGTCGGTTTAGTCGCTGAACTTTAATGTATGTTTTCATAGGTCATGAATCACGTAGAAGTAGAAGGATGAAATGGAATTGATCTTAAAGGAATAATTGGGCCGTTTCACTAACTGGACCGTTTCATCAAACTGGACAGTTTCACCAAACTGGACAGTTTCACCAAACTGGACAGTTTCACCAAACTGGACCGTTTCACCAAACTGGACAGTTTCACCAAACTGGACAGTTTCACCAAACTGGATCGTTTCACCAAACTGGACCGTTTCACCAAACTGGACAGTTTCACCAAACTGGACAGTTTCACCAAACTGGATAGTTTCACTAAACTGGACAGTTTCACCAAACTGGACAGTTTCACCAAACTGGACCGTTTCACCAAACTGGACAGTTTCACTAAACTGGACCGTTTCACCAAACTGGACCGTTTCACCAAACTGGACCGTTTCACCAAACTGGACAGTTTCACCAAACTGGACTGAGAAAAACAAGTTTTTGACTCTCCTGAAGAAACTCTGATAACAACTTTCACAATAAATTTTGACTTCATATCTTTCAGTTTCCGCAATGCATGAAATAATGACTTGAAATAGATAGACATGCTTTTTCCTTTTTATGTACATTATGACTTCATTCCCTTCAGTTTCTGGAACGCATAAAATCATGATGTAAAATAGATAACCTTGCTCCTCATGTTTATCTTCACGACTTTATCTCCTTTAGTTTCTGGAATCCATAATATTACAATTTAAAATATACAACCTTGCTCTTTCTTTTTCATACAAATCATGAAATATACAACCTTGCTCTTTCTTTTTCATACTCTTTCTTTTTCAAAAAATCATGACTTCATTTCCTCTCTCTCTTCATTTTCTAGAAGACACACAATCATGATGCAAAATAAACAACCAGTTCTTCTATTTTTATATAAACTAGTCTACCCCCTTTTATGTGAAATAAGAAAGAAGGCGAAATGAAAGAAAGGCCGTAAGAAATAAAAATAATCAATCTCTCGAGAGTTGATGAGGCCGAGTGCACACAGCTCGCCAAAAATGTATAATAATGTTCGACAAATCACACGACACACGTTCCTATTTCCTAAGAATTCACGTGATATTCATTCCTACTCGAATCTGATGGATTAATACACTGGAAATTGTGGATTTGATGAAGCTTGTATCACAGATACGAAATTGTGGAGTTGATGAAGCTTGTATCACAGATACGCTCATCACACACTGCAGGCTGGCTTCGGACAGACAGACAGACAGACAGACAGACGTGGCTCTTATTATCGTATAAATTTTACATTTATTCTTCCCAGTTCCTGGAAGGGAACACGAACACCTACCTCTCCAAAACAACCCAACTCAAACCTCCTGTCGTGGCCTCCAAAATTCGGTTCGTGCCCTACAGCGACCACCCCCGGACTGTGTGTATGAGGGTGGAGATCTACGGCTGCAAGTACACTGGTGAGTGCAATGTGACATGGTCACCATTAATCATGTAACATAATCATCATTAATCATGTAACATAATCACCATTAATCAACATCATTTAACATGATCATCATTAATCATATGACATGATCGTGATCTCCATTGGTGAACACATTGAACATGATCACCATTAATCACATGACATAATTGTTATTCACCATTAATCAAATGACATAATTGTTATTCACCATTAATACCATGACATAATCATAATAATCATTAATCAACATCATTTAACATGATCACCATTAGTTAAATGACATAATCATAATCCCCATTAATCATGTGGCATACTTAGAATCACCATTAATTATATGACGTAATCATAGTCACCATTAATCATATTACATAATCATAATCACCATTAATCATATGACATAATCATAATCACCATAAACCAACCTCATGATCAAACATGTTTTTTAGTACGCACAATTAAAAATAAAAATAAATAATGAAACACAAGCCTGTTGAGGTGCAGAGAAGGAAACAAAGAGATACATGGTTGAAACACACTACAACTTAAGGTAACAAAATTCGTAATTGTTTTGTAACTTATCTTTCGCAGATAACCTTGTGTCAATCAATTAAAAAACGATGGTAATTAACGATGGTAGGTTCTTTCGTGAATAAAACTTTATGGGCGGTGAAACTTTCGGTCCAAATCTAAATACATGATCAAGGTAGTCCAAACTGGACTGGTCTAAACTGGATCAAACCAGTCCAAGCACCGTTTTGCACCTCGTCAACTAATTGCAATACTATGCATTTTTCAGTACATTGCAGTACAATGTAGTTTGCAGTACATTGCAATACTATGTATTTTCCATTACATTTCAATAAATGCATATTGCAATACATTGCAAATGCATATTGCAATGTATTGCAGTACCATATATAGTATAATCGCAACACAAATACACAATGTATAATTGCATATGGACATTATAATACACTGTATAGCATGAAGAGAAGCTTGGAAGAAACATGCACCTATAGGACTATATGTATGTGAAGCTAAAATTTCAGTCCAAATTCAAATTTATAACATTCGTACACCTTTTTCGTTTCAAATGGACTATTGTCGTACAATTTAGAAAACGGAGAGATGTCTGCTAGAAAACTAACCATACAGAACTGTATGTGAGGAAAAAATTTCCGTCCAAATTTATAACCTCCTACCATCTTTTCTGCCGTAGACGGACATATTGTCGCACAGTATAGAAAACGGAGTGAATAGGAATAGAAACCAGTATACTCTTGGTAGAAAATTACGCCTTCAGAGCACTATGTGAGGCTAAACTTCCGACTTGAACTTAAATTCATAACTTTCTTCCACCCTTTCTGGCGTAGACGGACTAGTGTCGTACAGCATGGAAGACGGAGTGCTGCGCGGCAGCGACGACGGCCTGAGGGACCTGACGTACGATGGAACACGACGTGGAGACCAACTTTCTGGAGGCCTGGGACAGCTCAGCGACGGGGAGACGGGCCACACTAACTTCAGGGTGGACGCTCTTGGAAGGGAGAGAGGTGAGAGTTATTATTATTTGTACTAGTGCAATGCCCGTGAATCAATTCTACTGTCTATCCAATCTAACTAATTGATGTGTAAAGTATGGGTCATTTGAAATCTGTCAATTATCAAGTTTCAAATTTTATTAACGATTATTCAAACTACGTTCATGAGTCAAGTTAGCTCCAGCTTCTCGCTGGCGAGCAGCATTGATTCGTCCTACCATTTCGCGTTGTTCATTCGATAGTCTGCTGCGTCTTTATTGCTGTCGAAGTCTTGCTGCTTCTCTCTTATGGTTGGGCATGTTTCTACCCATGGTGGCCCCTTTTGCCTTAATTTTATTCTGAAATGTCGTCTATTATCTCTTCGAAGCTTTTCAAGAAAATCACAATTTCGAAAACAATAACTTGAGTTCCAAAATTTTGGGCCTTATACTAAGTGGTAGCCAGGTTACTGGTCAAACGAATTTAAAACATTTCATTTTGCATTATTAATTAGAAATATCGAAACAACATGATGAATTTCGACAGAGAAAGCTCCAAAGAAAATTTCTATTTGTAAAAATAAGCCGATTGCGTATTCTGGATACCATAATGCAAGTGAAAGGGAATTGAATCACCACACAAAAATAATTCATACAATAAATGATAATTTCTTGTATTTCTTAAGCTGTATCCTTGTTGCAATCAAAGCTTTCAATTGGAAGAGGGGGTCACACAGACAGACGGACTGACGCTGCTCCTTTTATAATTGTGATTAACCCTTAACAGCCTCACGTGCCATATATGGCACACCTACTGAAATTGTTAAAACAATTTTTTTCTCGTCAAATTTGTACCCTAAGGTAAATTTTGAAGCTTTCTGCTGGATGGCAGTTCCGTCCCCAAACTGATGTTGGTAATAACCTGATGTCAGTCTAATAACAGTGACTGTAATATTGGGAGCATGAGTAAAAAATGTGGGCTGAAATGGGTTAATATATCAGTTAGTTTGAGACTCTCTAGCCACAAACAAAAAACCATCTGAAGATACCGAAGAGAATAACTGTTAAAAACGGGGTATCTAAACGCAAGGCGTGTTCCTACACAGGGTGTCGTACGTATACAAACAAGAAGTTGGGAAGAAAGAGAAGAAAAAGACAAAGAAGAGATAGCGGAGATGTCATGAAACGTGAAAGGAGCAGAGTGGGCACGAAAGACATATGTCCCGTTGACCTTTCTATTTAAACAATTTTAAACAATTTAAACAATTTATTTCCCACAAGCGATGCAGAAGTAGATTGTTTCTTAAGTCTAGTACAATGGTCAAATTTGAGTATAGCTACTTGTGGGCCCGAATAAGTTCTGCGACTTCTAGGGCATCCTACCACCAACGCTATTCTAGGGTGTACAATAATGTTTAACCTAATTCACTTAACCTAGTTATGCATTAGACTGCTCAATGAAATAGTTAAATCGATATTCGATGCTTCATTTTACAAAATAGTTTATATGGACTAGATGTTAACTAGATGGACTAGATGTTATGGCTGAGGGGACCTCACAGTATCTCCCGCTAGGACGCCAGTCCCCATAGGATACGATACACAATCCAACTAACCTCAACTTATTGCCTATCCTACGCCTCCTGGGAGAAGGAAGGGGCGGGATATCAGGGCATTGTAAGTCCAAAGCTGAAAAAAATACCGCTGTATGATATAATTTTTCGCTGGCTTGTGAACATATCGCCTTCCTTGTCGGTGGGGATTCGAGGGTGGCAATTTAGAAGCATTAATATTATCCATGTGTACTAAAATTGGATTTGTATAATAATTATATGAATTATTATGTTATATTTATTATAATTATATTTTATGTTATATTTTATATATATTTCAATTATATTAATTATCATGTTATATATGTAATAATTATATTAACTATTAAATTATGTATATATTAAAATTATATTCATTGTATTATTATTAGAATTATATTCACACGTCAATATTTATTCGACGTGTGTTTTTAAAAAAGATCAGCACTTTTGAAAAACAAATATTCCTTTACACACAATCTCTCGTAGAGAATAGAGGCAACACATTCCAAACGATTGTAACTGAATCTGAATGTAATGGTAAGCTAAAATTTGTTTGCCAAGAAACTTTATCAAAAAAGTACCTGAAGCAATAATGCTTCTATTACTACTAGTACTATCATTAATATTACTATTAATAGGACTAGTAATAAAAATAGAAGCACTACTACTATTACTACTATATACTACTACTACTACTATTTTTAAACTGCTACCTATATTACTGCTACTTCTACTCCTACCATTACAAATTATTTTTGTGGAAACTGTTTTATTTATAACTGTAATATAAAACGAAAGTAGTTGTCATAATCATAATGAAACGGTAATATAAAGTAAAATTAACGCAGAATTCTTACAAGAAACATGCTTTATGTTGTTCAGCATAACAAGGTATTTCGATTACCCCTTATACCTCAAAATTCTATTTAACCCTATTTTCCATCATAACAAGATTTTTCAGTTACTTCCCATGCCCCCAAATTTCTATTATGCTCTGTTTTTCATCATGATAATGTATTTCGCCTACCCTTCATTTCCACAAAAAACTATTTTCTGCATATTGTTCAACATCTAACTTGATAATAACTTAGGTGAATTAATTCATTTACATATATTTTTGTTTGGTGTCCGCTCCTTCCGTCTCTCTGTGACGCTCACAAGGACGCTCAATGACCGTATCTGTGATACGAGTTTCACCAGTGCACAAGTACAAGAATATTTTAATCGCGGGTACTATTGGGATGGATATATTTGTTTGGCATCCACAGCTGCAAGATTTATTCATTCAAGATTTCGAATTCCTTCATTTTTGACAGGCCGTGCACACTAGTAATGAGGTATTTCGGTCGCCCTTGACAGGGTACGAGTGGGTGGGATGGAGGAACTTGACTCGGGGACAGAGACCTGTCGAAATAACTTTCGACTTCGACACCCTGCGAAACTTCTCGGCAGTTCACATGAACACCAACAACTTCTTCTCGCGGGACGTGCAGGTGACGTGATCGATGCTGCAGTTCCTAGGGTAGATATGTACTGCAGTTCCTAAGGTAGATTTACTGTATATTGCAGTTCCTAGGGTAGATAGATGCTGCAGTTCCTTGTGTAGATATATGCTGCAGTTCCTTGTGTAGATATATGCTGTAGTTCCTGGGGTAGATATATACCACAGTTCCCAGGGTAGATATATAATGCAGTTCTTAGGGTAGATATATAATGCGGTTCCTAGGGTAGATATATATGCTGCAGTTCCTAAGGTAGATAAATACTGCGGGTCCTAAGGTAGATATATACTGCAGTTCCTGGGGTAGATATATATATTGCAGTTCCTAAGGTAGATATATACTGCAGTTCCTGGGGTAGATAAATATACTGCAATTCCTAGGGTAGATATATACTGGAGTTCCTAAGGTAGATATGTACTACAATTCCTAGGGTAGATATACACTGCAGTTCCTAGAGTAGATAAACACTACAATTTCAAGAGGGTAGAGATAAACCAGAACATAAATGACTAGTATTTCGTTTTATAATTTGAATTTAAATGCTGGTATTTGATTTTGTCACTGAAATTTAAATGGCTGATATTTGGTTTTAGGACTAGAATATAAATTTCAGTTTTTCAGTTTTGTGACAAGAATATAAACATTTTTTCATTATAAAATTACATCTGATCAAATCCGAAATGGCTGATTTACGATCAGAATGTAAATGATTGATATTTGGTTTTGTTACTAGAATACAAATAGCTAGTTTTTGGTTAAGTGGAGACTGATGGGTAGTGTTTTTCGAAAGTTGGTCTTTAGTATTTTTTAGCATTTGGAAGTCATTACTTGTACCCTCAAAAGCTTTTAACGTGCAAAAATGGGAAAATTTGTTTCTCTAATGTAACATTAAAGTTTTCATTTTCTACATTTTTTCGTAGCTGTCATCGAAATATAGCTATCATAAAATAAAAAACGAACATGTTTGTCATGATTATGGTAAAACAATAAAATGAAGTAAAATTTACATACCTACTAACAAGAAACATTTCTTATAAAGGTCATGCACAAACATCTCTAATATTTCTTTTAAATGTTTCTAACTGCAGGTGTTTTCTCAAGCAAAGCTCTATTTCAGCATCGGAGGCAAATATTACTCGAAAAGTGTAACCTTCGAGTCCGAACCAGACCGGGTCTTCGAAAACTCCAGAAATGTAACCATCTTGCTCGACAACATGGCAGCCAAAAGAATCAAAATGATTCTCTTTTTCTCCCAAACCTGGATAATGATCTCTGAAGTTACGTTTGATTCTGGTAAGTTAAATATACTGTAGAATTGTGTCAAGTTTGGTCTATTTAACATATTAGAGAATTTTGTCAATTTTTGGTCTATATAACAAATTAGAGAGTTTTACTAAGTTTTAGTCTGTTTACATATTAGAGAATTTTACCAAGTTATGGTCTGTTCAATAGATTGGAGAATTTTAGCAATTTTTTTAGTTTGGGCTCTTCACTTCCTCTTTTAACCCTTCATTATCTTATTTAACTCTTCAATTTCTTATTTGGCCTTTCGCTTTCATATATGACCCTTTCCTTTTTAATTTGACCTTTCACTTCCTCATTTTTTAAATTTGAATTTCCAGCTCTTTTTGTTTTAGAAAATCAACCCTAATTGGAATTTCTCGGTAAAAACTTGATTTAGAGGCATTTACTAACAAAATAAACGTCAAAACCTACTTACATCAGTTATCTATTTTACATCAAATCCTCTGTTCAAAAAACAGCAATCGCTTTCCAAAACCAAAAAAATTAACAGAAAAACTGCACTGATCACAAAGAATTTGCTTATCCGTTATTTTATGACTTTTTTATTCTTTTCAGTGAAATGCGACTGCGACATTCTGCCAGAGGACGGTCCAGTGCCTCTAGACGGCAACATAACGGCCTACAGACAGGCTGTTGTACCCGCCGATAACACCCCGTCTGGCTGGCTGGTAGGGTGCTTAGTAACTCTAGGAGTGCTCTGTTGTTTGGTGCCGATCGTTCTCGTTACGCTCTACTACAAAGAAAAAATCTTAAACAACGACAAAACCGCTCCACCGTTCGTGAAAAACGCGAAGAGAAAAGTCGCGCTGAACATGAACGATCTGCATTTCAACAACCGAACTGGCAGCGTTCCAAGATCGAAGTGTCGATTTTACGGTGACACTCAACAAGATGACGAGTCGTCAGCTATGTATCAAGAGCCTTACAAAGGTCCTGTGAACAACCCTGGATACTACACGCTGGCTCCTGGAAGTTCATCGTCTGATAAAGCCATGCAACCCATGCTTGGACCTCGCGATTCTTCTGACTATGCCATCCCGACCATGTCGACATCGCATCCACCTTCACTGCTGGATATCTACAAGATTCCTCCACCAGTGCCAGCTCCACCTACATCTCTGATGGATATGAGCAGTGATCCTGAAGTGAAAGAACCGAAAAAAGATGGCGCTAGTCCCTTCGGAGTGGACATTCGAGGTATGGTTGGATCATCATTGTTCGCCATGCCCGAGTCTGCCACGCTGAGAAGCGAATTACCAGTGCTAGAAATCAAGCGAAGTGATTTCAAGTTACTTGATCTTCTTGGTGAAAGTGCCTTCGGTATGGTGCATTTGTGCGCGCTCGAGCAAACCGCTCCTCAGGATGGCATTGAAATTGAGAAAAACAAATGCCTGCACATTGTGAAGACCCTCAAACACACCGTCTCTGAACTGAACAAGGAAGAATTTAAAAACGAAATCAGGATTCTCAGTAACATCAGCAATCCAAATATCGCCGGGCTGGTTGGCATAGCTCCGTGTGACCCACTGAGTGCTATATTTGAGTACTCCGAGTATGGAGACCTATATCAATTTTTGCGCTTCCACGACTACAACAACGAATCTGTGAGTCACAACACCTTAAATTCAACGCTCGTTGAGAATCGTCCCACTCTTTCGTACGGAGCGCTTTTATACATAGCCTGTCAGATTGCATCTGGAATGAAATATCTCGAATCTAGAAATCTAGTGCACAGAGATCTTTCTGCACGTAACTGCCTAGTGGGCAAGCAGTTACGAATCAAGGTTTCTGACTTCGCGGTGACAAGATCACTTTACATGAGCGACTACTGGAACATCGAAGACAGAATTTTGCTTCCAATTAGATGGATGCCGCCGGAGTCTATCCTCCATGCAAGGTTCAGCACCAAAAGCGACGTGTGGAGTTTCGGGGTAACCCTTTGGGAAATTTTGACTTTCGCTGCCGAGCGACCTCTGGATGATCTGAGCGACTCGGCAGTTGTCGAACACATCTGCAGGTCGTGCCAAACGCAGGATCCTGTGTCCCTCTTGAGACAACCGCATCAGACTTGCAAGGAAGTTTACCAAATGATGACGTCATGTTGGAGACCAGCAGAGCGACAACGACCTCCTTTCTGGGAAATTCTTATGTTCCTACAGCGTAAAAATTTGGGTTACGTTCTAGACTACGTGGAGTGAGGACTTGTACTCGAACTTGTTGCTGATGTCCTTTCCAAAGCACAACGAGTTTGGGATGCATAACTCAGCGAGTTGAGCATGAATGTGGGTGACTTTAACGAGTTGAGGAGGCATGACTGAACGAGTTAAAGGATGAATGTGGATGACTCAACGAGTTAAGGATGCCTGTAAAGACTCATATTATTATCAGGGTTCCGTAAATTTTATTTTCTTGTTAACTAAAAGAATTCTCATAGCGATGTTGCATTTAGAAATCTGTGCCAAATTCATTTTACCACTTGTAGGCTACATGTTTCTTGAAAATCTGTGTCTAAGCCTAGATTTATGTTTTCCTTAATGTTGTTTCGTGATTCGTGTACGTACTCGGCATTCGTTTCAGTAGGTTTTCCTTTACCTTTATTTCCAAAGAACACTTATTTTAGGGTAATTTCAGTGATCTCTCTATTACTGTATTTAATTTTATTTCGTGTCTGTGGTTGGGCTCAAAACCGGTTTTTCCTTAAAGTTTGTGGCTCAAAGTGGAAGCAATTATGCGTATTTATTACGTGTAACAGTTACAAGTGTGTTTGAACATTTTTTAGTGTTTTTGCTCATATCAAAGGTTATGAAGAATGGAATAAAAACAGTTTAAAAACAATTCATTTACCACGACCGGTATAGCAGTAGACCATTTATTTTACACATTTCTTGTAAAATTTACACATTTCTCATACAATTGACACATTTATTCTACAATTAATGCATATCTAGAACAATTGGCACATTCCTCTTAAAATTGACACATTTCAAGTTTAATTGATACATTTCTAGTACAATTAACACATTTCTAGTACAATTGGCACATTTCTAGTACAATTGACACATTTCTAGTACGAATGACACTATACCATGACACTAACATTTTTGCGTAGTGCAACAGCGGTGCAGAATTTTCAAAGAATGTACATCGTCGTAACGGTACAGCTGGCAACGGAAGTTTTTCTGTCGATTTGTCTACTACAGAAATAACAAACAGTTCGCAACGTTTGATAAGTTGCATTAATATAGGTTCAATTAGATTTAAAGATACGACAATGCTCGTTCAGCTTCATTTAAAGCACTTACTAGAAATAAATAAAGGTAGGGATCTACATATATCTGTTTTCTATTAACATTAGCCCCTCTGTTAGAAAAAACAGCAATCACTATTCAAAAGTGTAAAAATGAGCGGTAATATTGTAACTGATCACAAATAACATTCAATAACATACAGTATGTTATTGAATAAAGAAAATGATGAAGAAAAAGAAACTTCCTCTGCCTGCGGTACTGCTAGGACAACTAAAATTCCTTGAAAATCTTGGCCAGAACATGGACCCTTATGAGAAAAAGAAACAATTTAAATTTTCATGGCAATTTTTTAACACGCGTATTTTTTATACGTGCATGCATTTAATGACGGGCTTCCAAACTAGAGATTGAAAAATTTGTTCTCAATAGAATATATTAGAGTTTCTAACTTTCGTTGCTATGCTTGTAGATGGAATGTGTTTTCTGGAACTCAGGACGGTGATCCTATGCTGGTTTTCAAGAATATTTATTCAGCAAAACAGTTTATTTACTTTTATTTACTTCACACAGCCACCAATTAAAAACATCCTTCATGACTGAACATCAGCGAAACTAAACTGTACTTTCGGGCTGATGAAAATGATGACATGGACATCATAATCGGTGAAACGTTGAGTTTTAAAACCAAAGACAGTTTTAATGAACTCAGACGTTATGTGGATGAAAAATATGGTTACTAAAAGGCACAGACGAGGAAGAAATAAGGCGGTAGTCAAGTATGTGTGCAACATTTTCTGTAAATGTGAAGCATCGAACGATCAATGTTACAATGTTACATTTTTGTATTGTGTTAGAATTGATCCAAGGCGTTATTTTGAAGTGTATCTTATGTGATGCGTTAATATAGAAAGTGTTAATAAAATGATTTTTCACAAAATCGTGAGTAACAAGAAAATAACACAATTACTTGAAGCGAGAGTGGTTTTTACTCCTCCCATCTTTCCTTTTCTTTTGGCTCTATTTATTATCATTAACTTTGAATTATCGCTGACTGAAAATGAGTTTCGTTTGCCATGTCTTATTTGCTGTTAGAGGGCAATTTAGTCTTCTCTTTAAAAGGACAGTATTTTTAAAAAAATTTACGTCATCATAGCGGTGTAGCTTGCAACGTAAGTTATTGTAAATCGACTTAGATACGCAATGCGCTGTATCAAATTTCCTTTTTTAAGCCATATCTCATTGCGTGAAGCGTAACTAAGTAGACTTGAATGAGTCTACGCCGCCAAATTCACAACCGCGACGACGTAAACTGATTGAAAATCCGGTCCTAAGTGTATATTTTGTCCATTTTGGAACCTTGTATTGGAATATAGTTACCAGCTTCGGATTTAGTTTAGTGGTTCTGGCATTTAGTTTGTGTAAATATTATTGCTATGATTTATGTATTTATGTGCCAATGTACGTACTGCTTACTGCGATGTCTATTTAAACGGAACTCTGTGGTGTATGTAGAGCAATCTTCTCTTTCTGTTGAATCAGAAAATAAAACACTTTTAGATCAGTTGCTTGAAGTTCAATGGGAAGTCAGTGAGGAATATTCCCAATCAAGGAAAGTTTCACACATTTTTGAAGCTGCTAGTATATTTTACATAGATTTATTGCTTTTGACCTCTGCGTGGCTGAATATGTCATTTATTGCAAGATTTTTTCAATTTTCTGTATCTCTGTGGAATAACGTGGGTGGATGTGAACATTGTTGCCTCTGTCTCACGTAACTATTAAAATTTGGAACGCTCAGACATTGCGAAGTTTGTTTACGTGGATTAACTTCTGTTGACTAAACAAAAACGTTAGGTCCATCAAAATTGAAATGTGAAGTCCACGAATATTTAAGTATGAGGATCACGAAAATTTAAAGTTGCCCAAAAATGTGATGTCCACAAAAATTCAAAACTCCCCAAAATGTGTGGTCTTCGAAAATATAAAGTTGTTAAAAAATGTGAACTTTGATCTACTTAACATGTTCTGAAACGAAATGTCGCCCTCGACAACTTTCACTATTTCAATAAAACTGAAAAACTATGTGAGTGAAAGACTAAAAAACATAAAGTTTTGCGCTTACGACTTATCAGAATTTAAATCGCTATGTTCGTAAAGTTCAAATTGAAAAAATATAGCGCATTCGTGCCGAAAGTCTTTTTTTCTTTCCACTCATTGGTTCCGTAGCTTATTACTCTTAATGACCTAAAAAGATTGTATTTATTTATTTGTAAGAAAACCTTGTTTCATCTGTGATTTCACGATATCCTACCTTCATTACCAAAAAATGTTTTACAGTTCTCCGATTTAGGCTATATTCCATTTTTTTGTGCAGAGAATGTTTTTTTAATGATTGTTGCATTTTTGTGATTCAAGAAGAAAGTAAATTATTTGCATTCCTCGTATTCAAAAAATGAAAATTTAAAAGTTAAATTGAATGCTGCTTTCTTTTATCCGTGACCAATGCTGTTACACATGTACATTGCAATCTATGGCTTTCCCCAAGTAATTCTGCATAATTCACACGAATTACTTTCCTATTTCTGTATGCGTTGGGAAGCCGGTACACAATTAAATCCGTGACCAATGTAGATGACAGTTACGCGCTTGTGTAACATTCGGCAGGAAAATATCTTTGCGAACATACATTTTCAACACAATTACTGAAATCACAAGTTGCAAAGATGCATTTAACTGACTTCCTTGGATTAATAATATATAATTGAATTGATATCAGTTATCAGTGAAATTACATACTGCAGCATAATTTTCAGAGTGTAAATAAAATTATATTGATTACATCATGCTTTTTTTCTCCTCTAAGTAGATGTTTAAAAGTGGAACGAGAAATTAGTTGTCATAAGAATTGGCAAAAAAAATGCTTACGAATATGTTTTGCAGGTACGTGATATTTTTTGTAGCTAGCGTTTACAATTCGAACAATTGGAACCCCGACGTTACTGAGTAAAATCAGACGAACAAATACATTTGAACGTTTTTAAAAATTTCGTTCATATTTCTTTGATATTTTTTGCACCTCAATTTGTCTCTTGTTTGTTTATCAAGTCAAACGCATTAGAACCCGCAAATAGTACCCGGAAACAAATAGTTTCCTGTTTCATGTTCTTATGCAAGCAGAATAGGAGAAATTGTGCGATTGTTAGGGATAATTTTACTCTTAAGACAGAAAGAATAGCAAACGTTGTGATAAATAGATCGCAGATCAATCCAAATTCCATCACCACCTCACGCACAGGTCACTGCTGATTTTAGCTGTCCTCAACTTGCAGATGGGTGATTAAACAGAGAATATGTATGATAATGAAAATAATACACGTTAATACGTGGATGGATGATTCAACAGATAATGTAAAAATGATAACACTTTTTAATATGCGGATGGATTATTAAGCAGAGAAGACAATAACGATACCATCACATTTCATTAAGCAGAAGAGTGATTAAACAAGCATTATAATAATTATACTTACGTATTTCCATGGTATTTCACGTTGATAATATTGAATGAGCATACGAAAATTAAGTTCTCTTTAAAAATGTGCTCGAATTGTACTTTCTAATTCGTAAAGCTTGGAAATTGTTGGAAAAAAATCTCTACATTATAGTTATGGGAATTTTCATTTGAAAGTTATTTTAAAGTATTGAAAAGTTGTCAAGATTGATTTTTCTGTTGAATTTGTGTGATTTAACTGTGGAAAATTAGACAGAAACCCAGAAAAATTTTCCAAAGGATTTGTTGTGAAATTTTTTTTTAAATATGCCTACTATATCGAGATGTTCCTCGTGAAATTTTTTTTATCCATCGAAACCAAATTAATTAAGATTATCGTTCACCCAACTGCAAAATAAACGAAACGATTTGTTAAGAAATTGTTTTGAGTCAAGGTCATCTCCTAACGTTCTACATGTGCGACGAAAACCATCATGTTCAAATAAGGCATAGAAACACGCTTTACCTGACTCTAAGTGTGAAGGATTATCTTTGACGCGTAGGATTATCTTTGATGTGCAGAATTATCTTCGAAGGAGTAGGTTTATCTTTCATGTGGTGGGCTTATTTTTGATGCTCTATGTATTTCCAGAATTATTTCTTTTCAGTCCGTTAACTTTTAACGTGATTCAGGTTGTTTCACTTCCCTGTTAAAAATGTAGTAACAAATTTTTGCTGACGTTATTGAAGTTAATACTACAATTTTACCCCACGCTACCTTCAGTAATAACTTGAAACCTTGAAACCATGAGCAAATAATAAACCAAATCATAGAATAATTTTTGACTAGAACTACGGATGACTTACCTATCATGTGAATGTTTAATGAAATATTAGAGTAACAAGAAAAAGATCACGATGATGAGGATGAAAATATGATGACGAGAATACGAACAGCGTCGCACACATTTTTGCTATGATATTATGAGAAAATCACGTTGATCACCTATTATTTGAAAGAAAATAACCCGTAAAAATTGCGCTACAATTGAATCAAAAAACATCAACCTAAATAGGTAAATAATAAATTAATTTTATTCATTATTTCTGCTTTTTTTTTCTCACTGAATTTGAAGCCTGCTTCAGCTTGCTTTCGGTAACAGTTGATAATTTGTTAAATTGATAGTGATTACCGAAAAGTCTTTCGTAACCATTCAGAAATTTCTTTCATTTTTTGTAACTTTTTTACTCGAAATTTTCAACCAAGAGAGATTCCATATTCTACCAAAAGCTCATTACCCAAATATAGGAAAAAACGAAAAGAGTTATAACTTACAAAGCTGATGCATAAAACGTATTACAGGGGTTTTTGAAATATCTTAACATAAAGATCTTTAGTTGGTTAAAATAAATTTGTATTCTAGTAGCCGAGTACAGAAGCCTCGCTTAAATTGCCAGTACCTTTTTTTTCTACCCAGGAACAGCTTTTTTCAACCCAGAATTTTCTCCCATGAAGCTTACTTTTCCACGCAGAAGTCGAAAAGCACTTCTTCTTTGTCTTTCCCCACCGATCTCCACTCATCATTACCCTTCTCCACCCTTCTCCCCTCTTCTCCACCCATCTCCCCCCATCTCCACCCTCCACCAAGGTGCCTGGAGACAAAGAGCACCACATGGCCAGTGACAACAAACAGACGGAGGAGATGGCGGTAGGCTGCCGTGATACCTCACGGCCAGAAGATCCTAGAAAAAAACCTTGACACTGAAACGATTTCGGGCGTCGATCGAATTTGAAGTCTTTGAATTCGGAGATGAAATGTTAGTTTAGAGGTGTGCTTTTGAATTATT
The DNA here is from genome assembly GCA_014220935.1 of Platorchestia sp. MABIK. Classification (NCBI taxonomy): domain Eukaryota; kingdom Metazoa; phylum Arthropoda; class Malacostraca; order Amphipoda; family Talitridae; genus Platorchestia; species Platorchestia sp. MABIK. The sequence goes on along the minus strand of JACJUY010008325.1, from coordinate 15,358 downwards.
TTGAAGATTATGGAAACGTGGGAGATGAAATGTCATTTTAAAAGTGTGTTTTTTATTTTTTTTGAATAATTATGAAAACGTCGGAGATGAAATATCATTTTAGCAGTATGCCTATGAATTTTTTTAATAGTTAGGAAAACGTGGGTGATGAAGTATCATTTTTGAAGATTGCTCTTGAATTTTTTTGAAGACAATAAAAACTTCGGAGGTGAAATGACTTTTTAGAACTGTGCTTTTAAATTTTTTTGAAAGATTATAGAAAAATGGCTCTATAACGCTCCAGAGCGTTGATAAAATTTAAAGTCGGAGATGAACATTTTTCATTTTTGAAATTAGCCTTTGGAATATTTTTTAAGAGTTTATAAAAATATTTCTAAAGAATGTGAAGTTTACAAGTCGGAATTTATACGAAGAGGAGGTTTATTCAGGGAGGTATAGAGGATAGTTAATTGGTTTTAATACGTCCTAAGCAATGGTAAATTTGAAAAAAACTTTGCACACGAAAAAGTACATTCAAATCAAATGAGGCTTCTTTCTTTTAATACGTCATAAAGAACTGTTGCTTAGGAAAAACTTACTAAGCACACAACAAATACATTAAATAATGTGATATTTTTTTAGAGAAATGCATGATCGGAGAACAACGTGATCTTAGAACAATCGAAGCTTCATTTATATATACAGTTCTTTGTAGAAATGCCAAACTAATTATCTTTAAATATTCGTTACTGCTATTAATTTCTTTCTTTCTGAATAGTGAAAGATTTTTTTAGCTTAGTATTTTTGATGAGTTTCTATGAGAACCGTTCGAACTAGCACAAAAATTTTCAAATTCTTCTCATTTATCAACGCAAAGATATTTCTGCACCCAAAAAACGTGCGTGTAATTATCAGAAATACTTTCAAAATTTCGTGACAAACTGGGAAATAAATTCTGTATCAAATCAATACCTATGTAATGAATAAAATATCTAGCATTTCAGTAGGAAAGTAAACAATTTCACGAAGAAACCAAATTAAAATGTGAACTAGATTAAACTTAAAAAGTTTCAAAGTCGTCTCAAAAGAAAAAATAAAGAAAGAAGGAAGAAAAATATTTTTTTTTTCAATAAAGATGGTACAAAAAGTCGTCTTAAACTCAAAAGTATCAAAATAAAATATGATCAAACTCAAAATTTCATTCACATCCAAAATTCGACGTCCAAATTGAACACCTCTCTCTCTAATTCAAAATATGTACACGCCAAAAACGTTAATTAATCACATATTCAATACGACATGTTACGTTAGTCCAAAGTACGGATAAACATTATTATTATAAGTCATGGTGAAAACAAACGAACAAAAAACATATTATACGTTGTGGTAAAAACAAAGAAAACAATCATACTTTATGGTAAACAAATGCATCTCTTGGTGAAATCTTGGTACACGTTATGGTAAAAACAAAAAAAAAACATTGTACCTAATGGTACGAACAAATAAAAACCATTATGCGTCATGGTAAACACAAATAAAACTCCTACACGTCATGGTAAAAAAAAAAAAAATCATCATAATAGGCCACGGTAAAAGCAAACAAAAGAAAGCACAGCGCGCAAATTACATGGAATTATCGAAAATAAGCGAAATTATACCAACAGAAGGCAGACCTAGAAATTAAGGTGCAAGTATAGGTCGCAAGTCTATCGTTACAGCCCGAATGACCTACAGATGGCAACACTTCGACGTCCTCAAAAAATGAGCGTAGAAAATACGAGGCAATGATGATCAGTGACCGTAGCAGTGAAATTACGGTTACCTTTAGCAACTGCTGACGTCATCGTAGCAACTGCTGACGCCGCCGTAACAACTGCTGATGTCACCGAAAGAATTGCTGACGTCGCCGTAACAACTGCTGACGTCACCGTAACAACTGCTGACGTCGCCGTAACAACTGCTGACGTCACCGTAACAACTGCTGACGTCGCCGTAACAACTGCTGCCGTCACCGTAACAACTGCTGACGTCGCTGTAACAACTGCTGACGTCACCGTAACAACTGCTGACGTCACCGTAACAACTGCTGACGTTACCGTAACAACCGCTGACGTCACCGTAGCAACTGCTGACAACGCCGCAGCAACTGCTGACAATGCCACAGCAACTGCTGACAACGCCGCAGCAACTGCTGACAACGAAGCAGCAACTGCAGACAACGCCGTAGCAACTGCTGACAACGCCGTAGCAACTGCTGAAAACGCCGTAGCAACTGCTGACAACGCCGCAGCAACTGCTGACAACGCCGTAGCAACTGCTGACAACGCCGTAGCAACTGCTGACAACGCCGTAGCATATACTGAGATCGACATGTTATTAGGTGACAATAATGTAGTAAGTGCTCATATCGGTGTTGCAACTGCTTCTTTTGCTGTAAAAAAGCTGGTATCTATATTTCAACTCAGGGTATCTATGTAAAAGATTTTGGTATCTATATGTATAACAACATGGGGTATCTATGTGACAACTTCTGCTAACTATGTAACAACTTAGAGTATCTATTTAACAAAATAGGGTATCTATGTAACAACTTCTGCTAACTATGTAACAACTTAGAGTATCTATGTAACAAAATAGGGTATCTATGTAACAACTTCTGCTAACTATGTAACAACTTAGAGTATCTATGTAACAACATAGGGTATCTATGTAACAACTTCTGGTATCTACACAACAACTTAGGGTATCTATGTAACAACATAGGGTATCTATGTAACAACTTCTGGTATCTACACAACAACTTAGGGTATCTATGTAACAATAGCTACCGCAGTATCGATGTTTTCAATTTCTCCCACCGATGTAACCATTACAGCAATCGATGTGACAACCGGTAAGTTTCAAAATCATTTTAGAAGAAGCATTTGTTTAATGTACAACGATATAATATTCTTCGGGAATATTTCTTTCATTAGAATTTAATTTCAATCTTAAAATAATTTCAATAAAATTCAAACCGTGCGGTTTGGAAACCATAACTTTTGAGGGGTTTTGAAGAGTTATCTCACGATATCTTTAACAAATAGAAGCAGGTTTTTCTATTTACCAAACCTCTTGAAAGTAAAGTGAAAATTTTCTATGAATAGAACTTATGAAATGGTGCTGGATGGATTTTTGTACATGTGAAGTAGCTGGATATAAATAAATGAAATACTTTACATGAATAAATGAAATGCGTACATAAATATATGAAATACATGTGAAGTACTGGAAATAAATTACTACCTAAAAAATAAATAAAAACCTGCGTTTAAAGAAAATAACATCTAAGAATAGGTAAATTATCATCAATAAATAAATAAATTACTACCTATGAATAGCGGTCAATAAAAAGGAACTACTGAAACAAATGTAAACAATTTCTTATTTAAAGTTTGCTTCAACCATTAATTTAAAGAAGTTAATGTGACAAAAACTTTATTTCATGTCAACTCAAAATTGGTCCAACGGAAATTGTTAGTGTAATCGTAATTTGCTCAAAATTTAAATTTTTGGATTAGCCAAAACCATTCTGACCGTTCATGCGTCATCAAAGAAGAATTTCCTTTTTATGTTTTGTTTCTCAAGGACTGTTTGATTTGTGAACGTGAGATATGGGTAAGAAATTTTGAGAGACGACGTTAGTAGCATTTTAAAAAATGCAAACTTTATGGAATGACTTATAAACTTCATGGAATGACTTGTGAACTTCATGGAATGACTTGTAAACTTTATGGAATGACTTGTGAACTTCATGGAATGACTTGTAAACTTTATGGAATGACTTGTAAACTTCATGGAATGACTTGTAAGCTTCATGGAATGACTAATAAACTTCATGGAATGACTTCTGAACTTCATGGAATGACTTGTAAACTTCATGGAATGACTTGTAAACTTCATGGAATGACTTGTAAACTTCATGGAATGACTTGTAAACTTCATGGAATGACTTGTAAACTTCATGGAATGACTTATAAACTTCATGGAATGACTTGTAAACTTCATGGAATGACTTATAAACTTTATGGAATGACTTGTAAACTTCATGGAATGACTTGTAAACTTCATGGAATGACTTGTAAACTTCATGGAATGACTTATAAACTTCATGGAATGACTTGTAAACTTCATGGAATGACTTGTGAACTTCATGGAATGACTTGTAAACTTCATGGAATGACTTGTAAACTTCATGGAATGACTTGTAAACTTCATGGAATGACTTGTAAACTTCATGGAATGACTTATAAACTTCATGGAATGACTTTTAAATTCCATAGAATGTCTTTTAAGCTTCGGGGAATAACTATGAATGAAATAGATTAAAAACTTTTGCTCTGATAGCTTGGGTAGCTAAGTATCAGGAAAGCATCACATAAGTGAAAGTAACATGAACAAAAAATTTTGTGTCATGCCAAGCTCTCGAGTAATTTTTTCCGCAATTCCCAACTGCACAGGGAGCATAGAAGCAAAAATATGTATAGGTGGCATCTAAGCGGAGTTTAAGTAGTAGGTACTGCCGTGCACCTTGAGTTTGCAAGTGAACTGAAGCGAAAACACCGACTTTTTAATCGTAAGTTCACTCTTGGGTGTGCAATTTTAAAGTCTTCAAGTTGCGCAAAGGCCTTTCTGCTCCACCGACGCTGCATAAATGCATATATAAGTCAAAGTTCTCTTTACCTTGAGAAGAACACCTGACCAGAGAAGACAAGAAAATCTGACCAGAGCAGAAAAGAAAACCTGACCTGAGAAGACAAGAAAACCTGACCAGAGAAGACAAGAAAATCTGACCTGAAGACCCGGTCGGCGCTAATAAATTTATTTTAGTCGCACGTAGAACCTGTGATTTAATTTTGAAAATCTGAAAACTATCTTGGCAAAACTTTAGAAGCTGTATTTCAAAGTTTGTGTTGTGTATTAAACTTTGGGCTGTGATTCGAACTTTGCACTGTGATTCGAACTTTGTGCTGTGTTTCAAACTTGAATTGTAATTCAAATCGGAATCTTCAATATTTGGTTCAAATTTCACTCAATTCAAGAATTTAAGAGTTAGTTATTTTAACTACAAATTTACAGGTGTAATATTCATGCGAATAACCCCAAATTATTTCACTGCAGTAGCTATTAACAGTAATAGTAAAATTCAAATAAAAACCAACTATTTGCAAATGAATGTCATCCAAGGTATGGGGCAAAAATTGTATTATGACTATGCCTAAGATGTATGTGCGAAGTGCATTGCAAAACGCATTAATTTTCAAATTATTATACCGTAGTCTTGAATTACAACTATTCCTTCGCTGTTTTATAGTTTGCTAATTTTGAACCGATATTAAAAATTGTGAATAAATTTATCGATGTGGGTGAGCGTTTTTCGTGTGCATTTCACATGGGCGTTCTACGTGTGCACTTCACATGGGCGTTTTACGTGTGCGTTTCGCATGGGCGTTTAACGTCTGCATTTCACATGGGCGTTTTACGTGTGCACTTCACATGGGCGTTTTACGTGTGCGTTTCGCATGGGCGTTTTACGTGTGCAGTTCACATGGGCGTTTTACGTGTGCGTTTCACATGGGCATTTTACGTGTGCGTTTCACATGGGCATTTCACATGGGCGTTTTACGTGTGCGTTTTACGTGTGCATTTCACATGGGCGTTTTATGTGTGCGTTTTACGCGTGAAAATTGACGATAGTGATCAGTTTATAGGAATTACTTACTTGCCTTTCTTCATGACTCAATTGACTCATCTACGGTGCATAGTTTGTATGTCAGACCTACACTTCCTTCCTTCAGCGTGTGTTTAAGTTTGGTGTATTGGGATAACTTATCAACTGCGATGTTTTGAACTGAAGTTCAATGTTCAATTCAAATTTAAAGTCAATTGTAGTAAACAATTTTGCAACTAGCAAACATGAACTGGATCGTGCATTAATTTAGCTTTCAATAAGTATTTATGAAAACTGAGTTTGTGACTACTGGTCGGTCAGCAGCATATTGAAAATCCCCTCCGTGTACCACCGGCGGCTCACGTCGCGGTCAAAGCGTTAATAAAATGATGCTTTACATGCATGATCCGACGCCACTACATCCTGTATCATCATAATGCTCTCAGAAAAGAAGAAAAAATAAAATAATTCTTCTCATGCCGTTATCGGTGTGATTGCATTTTGCTCGACTCACGTCAATTTCTGGAGAAGCTTTTAGACTGGCGTCATTTAGTCATAATCCAAAGGGTTTAGTGTCCGGGATGCAAGCCAAAGCCGGTGCGAAACTTCGGGCATCTGTGACGCTAGCCAGAAGTTCTTCCTCGATCCGAGACGAAGATTAATCGACGTAAGTGGAGGTGGGCATTGGACACGAGTGGCATAACGTCGTGCCGCAGCGATGGTATAATGACATGCCGTAACGATCATAAAAGGTTTACCGTGCCTTCGTAATACTGGATGACACTCTTTTCTTGCGCATGATGGGAGACGAACATTATTTGGATATGGATGAATAACAGTCTTATGCACGATGGGAGTGGAATGTAATGTGGATATAGATGAATAGAACGATCATAAGTTTGATGGGAACACAAGGCATTGTGGGTATTGACGGATGACGCTCATTTCTTTCGCATGGCTGGAGTCGAACATTATTCGGATATAGTCGAATAATGGTCTTACGCTTGATGGGAGTGCATCGTAGTATGAATGTAGACTGATAACAGATTTTCTTGGGCATGAAGGGAAAGTAACGTTGTGTGGATATAGGTGAATAAAACAGTGTTTCGCATGATGGAATTCGAACATTATATGGATAAATATGAATAAAACAGTCCTATGCTTGATTGGAGTCGGATCACAGATCAGCGGAACTTCAGAGAGAGCGAAATCGCAGTTCACTTTCAAATCTATAATGCAATTATAATGATACAGAGTGCGAGAATAAATAAGTTTGAGTAGTTTTTTGTGCATATGAAACTACAAGTTTTCGGTGAGAAAAAAATACAGGTGAAATAAATACTACGCGTGAACGAACCGGAATCTCTCAAATCCTTCGAAAAAAAATAAAAAGCTAATGTAAGTACACGTGGAAGTACACATGCAAGTACACATGTAAGTATACATGTAAGTACACATGTAGTGCACATGTAAGTACACATGCTAGTACACATGTAAGCGAAATGATGTCGGTGAGTATGTGTGTGTGGATCACCTCAGTAATCACCCCAATGGAAAAGTAATCAGTCAAAGTAATTCGTTGAGATAACTTTTCAAAAGTACATAACAGTTCAAATTGATGAGAAGAAAATAGTAAAAAAAGAAACATGAGAAGGAAACAAGGAGAAGAAGAAGAAAAATGATGAAAAAACAGGAAAGAACAAAACAAGAAGAAGACGACGAAATGGGTGAAGAAGAAGATGAAGAAAATGAAAGGAAAAGAGAAGAAGAGGAAGAAAACGAATAAAAAGGAAGAGAAGATGAAAACGAAGAAGATAAAACAGAAAAGAAGGAAAAAAAGGAAAGTGAGGAAAAAAGAAGAAAAAGAAGAAAACCGAAAAAGGGAAAGGCGATGGAGAAGAAAAAGAAGCAGAAAAAATTCCTTTTCCTGTCCAGCCTCGAGTTTTTGCGAGTGTCTCCGAAGACACTCTGGCGAGGTCACAACTCTGCATCAAACGATCGTTCCTTTGCCTGCAGCCCGCGCCTGAGGGGAAGCAGAAAGTTCAACGGGTACAACTACCATAGCGTGAGGCCTACCGCACTGTAGCGTGAGGCCTACCGCACTATAGCGTGAGGCCTACCGCACTGTAGCGTGAGGCCTACCGCACTATAGCGTGAGGCCTACCGCACTATAGCGTGAGGCCTACCGCACTGTAGCGTGAGGCCTACCGCACTGTAGCGTGAGGCCTACCGCACTATAGCGTGAGACCTGCCGCCATGTATCGCCTACCCAGGTGCAGTTTGAGATGTGCAAATTAAGCGTTCACCGCTAAATTATTTGTAAGGAAATAAGTAATGTCCATTAGTAACCTAACCTCACGCTATGGTGCAAGCTGAAGATAGATCTCATGTTTTAGTGCGGTAGACCTCACGCTATAACAGCACCCCTCACGCTATAGTACTAGCTAGAGGTAGACCTCACGCTTTAGTGCAGTAGACCTCACGCTATAGTGCGGTAGACCTCATGCTACAGTGCGGCAGACTTCATGCTACAGTGCGGTAGACCTCATGCTATAGTGCGGCAGACCTCACGCCATAGTGCGGCAGACCTCTCGCCATAGTGCGGTAGACCTCACGCTATAATGAGGTAGACCTCACGCTATAGTGTGGTAGACCTCACGCTATAGTGCGGCAGACCTCACGCTATAGTGCGGCAGACCTCACGCTATAGTGTGGTAGACCTCACGCTATAGTGCGGCAGACCTCACGCTATAGTGAGGTAGACCTCACGTTATAGTGCGGTAGACCTCACGCTACAGCGCGGCAGACCTCACGCTATAGTGAGGTAGACCTCACGCAATAGTGCGGTAGTCCTCTCGCTATAGTGTGGTAGACCTCATGCTACAGTGTGGCAGACCTCACGCTATAGTGCGGTAGACCTCACGTTATAGTGCGGTAGACCTCACGCTACAGCGCGGTAGACCTCACGCTATAGTGAGGTAGACCTCACGCTATAGTGAGGTAGACCTCACGCTACAGCGGCAGAAAGTTGAAGGAACCGAAAGGCTGGCGGTTGATGACGCAGAGCTGGTGCGGCCGAAGCCGAGGTGTGGAAACATCAAGGGTCTAGGGCAAACAATCCTTAAGTGAATTTGCGGATCGGTGTAAACTAGCGGTCTCTCTGAACCCCCAAATAAACACACACTGCAAAAAAATGTATGAAAAAGAAAAACGCGCATTACTCAAAGCCGCAGTGGTGGCGGAAGTCTGTGGGATGGTCTTCGTTAATTTGCGCGCTTCGAATTTATGGGATTTTGTTTTGGCCAAAAAAATAATTTACTTTTGAAGAACATCATGAACTGCATTCTTACGCAGACGAATCGTAAATAATTACACCAAAGTTGCTAATCTCAAAGTCAACATTGCTAAAATTGTTTATTGCTATCGGATATTAAAAGGTAAACGTATCGAGCACCTGGCTCATCATCAGTACAAGTTGTCTGAACAGAACCAAGCCGAGATGAATGAATAAAAATATACGGGAAATAAACACAGAATTAAAGCAATACTACCACTAAAATCAAGAGCAAACTATATACAAAAAGTAGGCACTATTGGTTTCATTAAGAGGCGGTCTAAGTTTAAAAATGTATAAGGACTCTAAAATTATTTCAACATTCTGATGGCTGGCTGAAGCTAAAATGCTAAAATTACTGCCCTGCACACTGGAGTCACACTGCTCACTATGGAGGCGCACCGAAGAGTGAGGGGGATAAGCAAGAATCCCTCCAGTCCCTCAAGAATCCCTCATTTTTATACTGTACTTTTTTGGCATATTTTCATGGCAAAAAGGTTCGAGTTTTTTTTGGGTAACATGGGCAGCATTATGACACCCATTTTGATTTATTGACTAAGGATCTGCATTTGTACCCTCTAAGTTTTTTGGGTAACATGAGCATTATGACACCCATGTATATTTATGAACTAAAGATCTTTATAATGCGATATTTTGACTCTTTGACTGCCATGTGAGCCGTCGGTGGGCAAGGAGGGAATTTTCATCATACTGCTGACCGATGACAATAATCCACAACAATCGATAAATGAAAATCCTCGTCAATAACAGCCGTTACGTTATTATCTGTACACGAACTAGTCTACGACGCTCGCCAAAAATGACGGCAGTCAATAGTTTCCGATATACAGCGTAAATCCTTTAGTTAAGTTGGTAGCATAAAATAGAGTTATAAACAACATGTAAACAACGTTTTTTAAGTTATTAATAACGTTATTAAAGCTACAAAGTTTAACGTTATTAAAGTTACAATAAAGTTAAATCAATTCATTTAGATGGTAGTATAAAATAGCGGTAAAAACATTGTTATGCACAACGTTAAAAATGACGTAAATCATTCAAGTTAGTTGGTACCACAAAATTCCGTTACATGAAATGTGTCAACTTAATTCCTAAAAAAACCGTCTAGGAAACTTCTAACTCTATGTCTAAAAAACTTCTAAGGCATCCTATTAAAACGTTAAAATATATGTGTACAATGGGGCACTACACTCAACTTAATCCTATAAATGAATCATATAATGGGCTGATACAGAACTTATGGTTCAAGTGTAAAATAAAATTTGTTTTTTCCTCTTTAGAGTATTTTAACATGCGCATTCATTCTCCTCCAACGCATTTTAATTCCATCGGAAAATCGTTCGTGTGTCAAGGCCAATACCTGAAAAAGAGTGTGTTATTAAGACACCGATGTATCATTCACACACATGGCCCATACCTAAAATAAGGGTGTGTTTTTAATACATCGATGTACGAGTATCATGTATCATATTTAAAATAAAGGTGTGTTAGTAAAACACCGATGTATCACTTACATAAGTGCTCCATGCTTAAAACAACGGTGTGTCTCCAACACACCGATGTTTCATAAACACAAAGGATACTCCACACCTTACGTAGCGATGTGTCCGCAACATTCACACACGCAGTCCGATGGGGATGTATCATTCATAGATGGTATCATTCATATCATTCATGGGAATGTATCATCACCCATACCTAAAATGGCGATGCGTCACTAACACAGCTATGGACAATTCACACACGAGTTTACACAGTCTAGGTCATAAAAGTTCTGTCGTTTAAGCTCATTGGCACCTACCTGTTAGTTCCCGCCGTGACTGACTGTATTGGTTTGGGTTAGCCAACCTTAAAACACGTTGACAGCGATGGGTTTAAGTTAAAATGAAGTTCAATATTCAACTCAAATTTAAAGTCAAAAGTTGTCAGCAATTTTATTCAAGCCAAACATTAACTGAGTTCATTAAATCCTATTAATTATGAAAGATTCTAGACATTTTTTGAACGGCTCATCGATGGGTCGTATCGCAAGCAACGTGTTGAATGTTTCAAAGAACTTTGGAATTTTGAAGACTTTTGCGCACATTTTGCGAACAGGAAGTATGTTTTCCTAAGTCAACTTGGTTAGGTTACGTAAGAGAATAAAAATTTTCGAACTTACTACTTCTGAATTACATAAGTATATCCGCTGCTAGTCAGCGGTTTGAGAACAGGGACAATAAATTTTGCCACTTTATAACTAGGATTGTTATGTGATGCAAAGATAGGCCAAAATTGAAAATTGGTAGAAAAGTTAGGCTTGTGAATTTTTGGGAGACCATACAATATCCCAGGGCCTGAACCGGAAATTAACAAGGAGTCGTAGATTTTTTGTAATTAAGTTGTTTTCTTCAATTTTCTGATAAAGTTGTTAACTTTATCCTCAATTTTCAAAATTTAAATTGGCAAAATTTCTTGTCCCTGTTCTCAAACCGCTGACTAGCAACGAATATGCTGTTGATAATTCTTACAATTTTTCTACGGAAATATGCAATTTTAATGACGCAAACTGTTTTTACATGGCTTCTTTTGACATTGAAAGCCTTTTTACCAATATTCCACTCATAGAAGCTATTGATATTTGTCTACATAATTATAATTGTACATTAATAATTTTTTAATTATAAAATTGTAATCGTACGAAATAAGTTTGGCAGTGCTACTTCGCGTAAATATTTGTGTGAAAAAGTTTTAAAGAGAAACTTCGCACTCTTATTCGTGGATAAAACGGCTTTGAAATGTGATTTTTCGTGAAAATTTTAAGGATAAAGCATTTTGTTCAAAGATTTGTTGTAAATTTGGTGGTTTAAAACGTCTTTGAACTCCGATGTTTCGTTAGGATTTATTCTGAAATTATTTTTGAACTTTAACCTTTCGTAAGCATTTTAGGAATGATCGAAATTCAGAAAAGTTTTTCGAAGTTTCAAAAAAAGATTCATTCGTTTGTGTTTCAAATCGTGTTTTAATTTTCTCACGTAGAGCAACTAAGTCAACGTAAAAAACACTTACGCAAGCGTAGCTTTAACAATGGAAAAATTCTAAACACAAAACGAATTCTATTTGTATGAGAGAAAGCAGGGATTTTTTTCAGATAAGCCCCGCCACTAATGCAACACATAAGTTCACCCATTTGCAACTTTCGAAATAATGCAACCATAGACTTCAAATTACTTTCAAACAAAAGAATGTTTTAATCTTTCGTTTCTATTACTATTTGAAGTCAATAGGTGTATTATTTCGAAAGTTACAAGTGGATGAACTTATATGTTGCATCAGTGGCAGGCGGGGCTTATCTGGAAAAGATCCGAAAGCAGGACAGGGTACTATTACCGAAACGAAATTCAGAGCGTAAGCATACAACAAAATAATAGATATTAAGTCATTTTCTTTGGTAAAGATGAGATATCTAGAAATATACTGTCAACAAAAGTTAATTGCATTTCACAAAGAGGGATAATTCTTTCTCCCCACCTCCCTATCTGGAAAATATTCCTATCTGACGATGTACGTCCAGATCAGGGCATAGAACTAATATTTTTAAAATCGCGAGTAAAGCTAATATTAACCAAATCAAGAAGTAGAACTAATGTTAAAAAGATCAGCATAAAGAACTACGTAATGTTACCCAAGTCTATTCAAGTTCATTCAACACGTTTGCCATTTCATCAATGATAATTAAATGTACGGCTTCCTTAGCCGTGTCGTATTAGTGGTATTAGGGCTATTATCGTATTAGTGGTATTTCACACTAACAGGCAATCCCGTGTCGGGTCCACCTGGTATATCTGTTGGTGTCGAGTCCACCTGGTATATCTGTTGGTGTCGAGTCCACCTGTTATATCTGTTGGTTTCGAGTCCACCTGGTATAGCTGTTGGTGTCGAGTCCACCTGGTATATCTGTTGGTGTCGAGTCCACCTGGTATATCTGTTGGTGTCGAGTCCACCTGGTAAATCTATTGGTGTCGAGTCCACCTGGTATATCTGTTGGTGTCAAATCCACCTG
>JACJUY010008324.1:8188-38645 GCA_014220935.1 Platorchestia sp. MABIK | reverse complement strand
TCTGCACCTCAGACCGGATCCCGCCGCCGCTGCCGCTTATGAAGAACTGGTTCTCAATGTAGACGTAGTGCAAGGACTCCCTGATGGCGTCCAGATACGCGTTGTAAATGCTGCGCTCGGTGTCGTGCTGTGCTCCGCTCCACTCCCCTACGCTGCGCACCACTTGGCACCGCACCCGATGCTTGTTCAGAGACAGAGACTGCTGGAATGACCCAGGGTCGTACGAACGAGGCAGCAGGTACGGGTACTTTGAGTTGTTCTTCACCTTTTCGGTCTTCACGGCGTTCCAGCGCTGGACGAAGTGGCGCGCTACGTCACGGGCAGCAGGCCCCTCCACGTATAGACCTGCAGTATTTTTGCGATAATTTTGCGATCTATTCATTCAAGATAAGAGATAAGATTAGGTCATGTAGGTTATTTCAAAAGTAAAAATCACGAACGGACGAGCAGTAAGGAAGTTTTTGGCATTATTCTATGCGGCCCATCGACCCATTCAAGAGATTAGATATGACTAGGAAAGAGAGGTTATTTCAAAACTAAAAATCACAAATTGTAAAAACCCCTCAATTGTGTTAATGTGATAGGAATTCATATTGCAAAAATGTAAAAGGATTTTTCATTAAAGCTAGGGTTAGTTTTAAGGAAAAATAACTATAGGAGACAAGCGAAACTCTGCTTTACGAGGACATGAGCTGCATGCAGCCGATAGATATAAAAACAGAAAGATGTGTAAATAAATTGAATAGAAATATTACTTGAAATAATTGAACACCATACAAAGTAAGTGGTAGCAAAGTCGGCAATGAAAGGAAGGCACCACCGCACCTATATCATGCCAGGGCATGCGCGGTGTGCGGTGACGCTCCACACTGTCAGTGAAGGGCTCGTCAGGGTTGTTGAGGTCCTTGGTGATCCAGTTGACGTAGTCCTTGCCCACCCACAGGTGGATGGAGGGGGAGTCGTAGAGCGTGGGGGCGTGGTCGAATTGCATAGTCTGCACTTTGTCCTCCTGGTTTTTCTTGGTGCTCCGCGCCGCCCACACGCGCGCCCGCCACCTGCTCGCGCTCTTGGTGGCGATCTCCTCGAGCTCCAGGTCCGCCTCCGAGTTGAGGCTCTCAGCGCGGTGCAGGCGCGGCACGTTGCGCCGCGTCCAGTTCTTCATTTCGCTGCCCCGGTACCTGCGTGCGAGACAAGTTAATAGGACACTTTTTAGCTCCCTAAACAAGTTAGAAGAGTTTTAGCTCCCTAAACAAGTTAGGGAAGTTCTTAGTGATAAAAGCTGTAGCCTTAGTTCAGTTTCCTGCCTCGGTACTTGAGTGCAAGATAAGGTAACAGGAAGTTTATTAGTTCTCTAAAAAAGTTAGGGAAGTTTTTAGTTCTTTAAAAACGTTAGGGAAGTTCTTAGTGCTAATAAGCTGTAGCTTCAGCTCTTCATTTCGCTGCCCCGGTACCTAGTTGTAAGTTTGCAGGGCTGGTTTATCAGGGAGTTTCCAATGTAATAACACATACGCTGTATGTTCAGTACTTCATTTCACCCTCCTCTCTCCCCCTGGTTGGGTATTAGATTCCAAACAAAAAATCAAGACCGTTTACTTCTTCTAGTTTTGAACTAAGCGTGATATTTGTGATACACAACACTTCAAATTCAAATACTCGATAATTTTCTTATATTATGTAGAAGCTATTTAACAGATAACTAGAACGAGTGTTCATTTCCAAAAAAGATGTAATCCCTTCAAAAAATTGTGAAAACTATGATAGTACTTCGGAAAGTGTAACAGAAACTATCAGCATCACGCAGCAATCTTTCACGCAGAGAAAGATGTCTTGAGACGCAGAGAAATATGTCTTCAGACGCAGAGAAAGATATAGTTTTCAGTGGCTTGTCCCAACATAATGGTTTTAACAACATGAATTGCGTCAGCTATTTCAAAAGGTGAACGCAGTCGCCGAGCGCGCATCATCAAGCAATTAGAATCATATGTTGCCAGCTGCCCTCAATTCTCGCTCTGGCGATTATCAAGAGCCTCCGAATGACATTTATCATGACAGCACTTCACGTCTGCCCCAATAACAGGTAAAATTTAATTAGAAATTAGTTTAAGCTTCCCCAACCACAACAAAGGTGTTCCCAAGTGGGGAATGACGATGACAATATTTACTATAGAATCAAGGGAAAAGGGATTCTTTGTACAAGGTGTGTCCAACCCATGTGCGTAGAAACAGCAAGGTTTTCAAATAAGATTAAAGTCGAGGAAAAAAGTAAGAGATGGTGAAAAAAAACAGAGGACCGGAAAAAAATAAAATAGTAAAAACGACAGCAGAGGACCGGAAAAAAGTAAAAACGACAGCAGAGGTCCGGAAAAAAAGTAAAAAAGTAAAAACGACAGCAGAGGTCCGGAAAAAAAGTAAAAACGACAGCAGAGGACCGGAAAAAAAAGGAAAAAATTAGAAAGGACAGCAGAGGACCGGAAAAAGTAAAAAAGTAAAAAGGACAGCAGAGGACCGGAAAAAAGTAAAAAAGTAAAAACGACAACAGAGGACCGGAAAAAAAGTAAAAAAGTAAAAAGGACAGCAGAGGACCGGAAAAAAGGAAAAAAGTAAAAACGACAGCAGAGGACCGGAAAAAAAGGAAAAAAGTAAGAAGGACTGCTTCAAATACTATTGTATTTCAACAAAAGGAAGGCCTACCTAACCTTACGCTCGGGACCTCACGCCTCCTTCCTGGCAGCGCTAATTCTCACAGATACAATAGTTGTGCCCCTCTGTGAGGGCTACATCCATATGGAAAATTTGTAGCCCTAACTCTACGGCCGGGATTGGTGAAACTAAAGTTCAATATTCAACTCCAATTTAAAGTAAATTGAAGTAATCAATTGTGAAAACGACAAACATTGACTGGATCATGCCTTCAATGAAAATTGAGATTGCGACTACTGGTCGGTAGCAACATTATGAAAATCCCCTTCGTGGCCACCGGTGGCGCACGTTGCAGTCAGAGTGTTAAGAGCAGACTAAGGGTGCACTTGGCATTTTACCGCCAAATGCATTTCCATAACGAAATTATTAAATTTTCTTAAGCAAAACAAACGAAGGAAAAATTTAATAGTTTTCAAGAGAAATGCAAAAAACTTTCGTCGCCAGCGATGATACGCGATGGCAAGAAATATTTGCAGGGAAAACGGCCGACGAGTTCAACATGTTGAAATTCAAACACTAAAACCAATGCGTGTAAAACAAATATTGAAACTATCCAAGAAATTACTCCAAGAGAATGAATCACATTAGCTGGAGCTGATTTGTTTTTTTAGGAAGAAAAAAATCAAATGACTTTGTAGTCGATGTTCATGGAGCCTCACTCGGTTTTGAACCGTTAAGTGAAAGTCATCATGGTTGGCGAAAAAGCCTTTATTTTCTCTCTATGTGTGGGTAAAAAATGCTAAGTGGACAACATAAATTGATGCTGCTCGCGTACTCGTAAAGAAGGATAGGTGTGACACGTACTAAAATATTGTAGTATTTAAATAAAATATCACTACGCCTACAGGTCACACGTGTTGTCTATTCACATCCATTTAAGAACGATACCTGCAAATAACGAAATACTTACTCAGAATAAATGAAGACCCCACAAACACACAAGGCAGAAATGACACCAAAACTAAGAATAAGAAATGACACCAAAAATACAAGAATAAGAATATTCGTACCTCATTTCACCAACCAAGGCGCGTCCCCTGTGCCGCACAGCCTCCATGGTCCGACTCGTGCCTCCAGCATCTTTGACATACTTGACCCTCCCATCGACCCTGTCCTCATCCCCAGACAAATCATCACCATCGCTCTTGACGCCACTCCTTCTGAATATCTGCCCTCGGCGCAAGTCTTCGTCGTCTTCCAAGGACTCGAAGCTTTTCTGGCGCCTCATGCCGTTCTTCCTGCGCTCGCTGTGGGCGATCCTGTAGAGAACGTTGCGATGCTTGTGTTTGCGGAGAGGGTCGGACGCAGAGCGCGGCTTGCCGTGTATCAAGTGCACGCCAGACGGGCCATGCCGTGAGTCGGTAGCGTCGCTGAAAGAAGGAGGCCTCCGCCCGTCAGGGGACGGGAAAAGCTCATCGTCAGACGTGGCTTCTGCATCGCTGGCGCTCGAGTCTCTAGCACCGTAGCGGAGTCGGTCACGTTTGGCTGCCTTTGCTTTCTTGCGAGCGTTATGACGATCGCGAGACTTCAGTTGCCTTTTCATGACCTGGTCGACGATGTCGGGGACATGAAGGCGAGTTCGGAGCGGGTTCGATACAGGAATTCCGGCACTGGACCCCGGTCTCTCCACAGCATTTTCCCGGCGCTCAGAAGTGTCATCGAGATCACGAGGAGGAGACGCGATGGTACTGAACGAGGGGCCCTCGTTGGCGCCCATGAAGGGAGAGTAGGGGGAAGACGTGCCCACGGGTCCTGCTGAGCTCGACCGCGCTGCCACGTCCGTCGGCAACGACAGGTCCGAGCCGCCCTCTGGAGGCGACACCGTGTTCACGGTGCTCACCATCAGCTGCAATGCATAGTGTAACACGGGTCAGGGCACAAAACCGGGTCAGGGTACAAAAACGGGTCAGGGTACAAAAACGGGTCAGGGTACAAAAACGGGTCAGGACACACCAACCCCTACCCAAAACAAAGCGCGATGCCGCAAAGCACAGCGTGATATTAACCAAGACACACTAAAATTTTACATAGGAGTAACTAGCGTTTTTTTTAGCGTCGTAAATGCTCATTTCAGGATTTTCACAGCAAGATCATTGACAAATGACAATGACTTCAATTTCTTGGAGACACGTCAAACAATTGGGATCTTTAGTAGCAGAAACAATTCCACGGCAGGCCATTGACCATTGCCCTCACTCCTTGAATTTTGCCTATTTTCCATATAGACGGAAGCCTTTTCCCCAACTCGGTGCAGCGTTCAGTGACGAACATGCCTAATTTCCCACCTCTCCCAGATGTTCGTTCATGCACAGAGACGTGTCGCAGAACATTTGAAGCACAAGAGAGCGCACATGATCTTTGAAGACACGGATATCAACACGTTGATGGCGTATTTAAGCGCCGGTTCAAATGAGCAGTATTTCAAATACTTTACTGCCATTGTTTCAAAAAGCACATTAGTCATTGAGATAGTACACCTTCGTTTAATTATAATTTGTACAATTCTTAGAATTGTAAACGAGCGGTCAAGTACGTTTTTCAATTCTGCCACTTGCAACCTTATTTATTAAAGCATAGCAACCACAAAAACGTGGTCAGCATGTTGAGCTCAACGCCACACACGTATTTCATAAGTGAGATGACGATGCGGTACCTGCGCTCCGGTGACGAGCTGAGAGATGCTGGAGTGGCTGCTGCGGTGATCCTTGGGCTCAGGGCTCAGGCCTGCCTCCTGCTGCTCCTCCTCTTGTTTCTGCATGCCCGCGTGGCCGAGGTCCACCTGACGCAATGCGGCTCATGAAGCTGTCCCAAGTCAACCCCAAAAGTATGTCCCAAATCAATGGGAAGATAATATCCAAAATCAATGAAGAGATAATGTCCAAAATCAATGGAAAGATTATGTCCAAAAACAATGGAAACATAATGTCCAAAATCAAAGGAAAGATAATGTCCAAAATCAATGGAAAGATAATGTCCAAAAGCAATGAAACGATAATGTTCAAAAGCAATGAGAAGATAATGTCCAAAATCAATGGAAAGATAATGCCCAAAAGCAACGAAACGATAATGTCCAAAAGCAATGAAAAGATAATGTCCAAAAGCAATGGAAAGATAATGGCCAAAAGCAATGAAAAGATAATGTCCAAAATTAATGGAAAGATAATGTCCAAAATTAATGGAAAGATAATGTCCAAAATTAATGGAAAGATAATGTCCAAAATTATTGAAAAGATAATTTTCAAGAACAATGGAAAAATAATGTCCAAGAACAATGGAAACATAATGTCCAAAATTAATGGAAAGATAATGTCCAAGAACAATGGAAAAATAACATCCAAGAACAATGGAAAGATAATGTCCAAAATCAATGCAAATTTATCTCTCTGCACTATAACAACACCAAATGCCTATTGATATTTTAGAACACTAATTTTGAAAATGCAGTGGCTAGGCATCAATAAATGAGGTATTTCGAGAATTGTGGCTGAAACAGAGGGATTAAAACAGGTGTGATTGAAACGTCAACAAAGCATGCCTATGAGTACAAAAAAAGCGTCATTTTGATTTTTAAGATTTTCAGAAAATTTTTATTTCCCGCAGAGATTTAGCGTTTATCCGATTCTAACGCACATGAAATAACTTCAGCGAGCAAATTTAAGGTTATAATAGTAAAATGAATTCATATTTCAATCAAAGAGAGATACAGTAGCAGGATTCTAGATTAAAGACAAATGAAATTAAGCTACCGCATTTCTGTTCACCTGAAAACTGAGCCGTGAACAAGGAGTTTATGGACAACAGAAAGTGACCGTATTCTTCTCTCAAGATCTTAATGTGTAATTATATCTAGCAGAAGTACTTGCAAAGTCGCAACAATGTCTGCCCAAATTTATAAGACTATTGCTGTTCGTGTTTCCATAGAGTTTAGCAGGAAATGACACAGCGAGGAATACAGCTTTGATTAGAAATATTTTACTTCAAAAACGAGGGCAGGTGCTTGAAAATGGACTTTTTGACGTGAAACAACCATTTTCACTGACCCAAATTTTTAGGGACAAAGAGAACAAGACACTCAGGAACCTGAACATTCCATTCAAAAGCGAATAGCAACTTTTCATGAAAGAACATTTTGATTTTAAAGAGCCATTCTCACCGATCCAACTTAAGAACAAAAAGAACAGAAGACTCACGAGCCTGAACATTCCATTTCTAAAAAAAAAAGCAAGTTTATAAAAAGGACGCTCAGACTATGAAGGGCCATTCTCACCTATTCAAATTATGAACAAAGAGAACAAGACACTCACGAGCCTGAACATTCATTTCGAAAAAAGGAAAAGTATGTAAGAAAAACGACGTTCCCACTTCCAAGAGTCCTCCGACCCAAATTTTCAAGAACACGAAGGACAAGGCACTCACGAGCCTGAGCATTCCATTTCTAAAAGAGGGGAGAAAGTCTATGAAATAGGACGTTTAGCCTTCCAAGAGCCGTTCTCACCGACCCAAATTTGAAATGACAAAGAGAACAAGACACTCACGAGCCTGTGCTTGTAGTCGTCCCAGCGGCCGTAGCAGAGGTCGATGCCGCTGACGAAGGCGAGCTGCTGGTCCACCACGACGATCTTCTCGTGGTGCGCCCAGTACAGCGTGCCGCCTCCGCCGTGGTCGGGGTGCCGCAGCACCTGTGCGTGTCGTACGGGTCATGGCACGTAGTCATGACATGTGGTGATGACATGTGGTGATGACATGCGGTGATGACATGCGGTAATGACATGCGGTAATGACATGCGGTGATGACATGCAGTGATGACATGCAGTGATGACATGCGGTGATGACATGCAGTGATGACATGCAGTGATGACATGCAGTGATGACATGCAGTGATGACATGCAGTGATGACATGCAGTGATGACATGCAGTGATGACATGCGGTGATGACATGCAGTGATGACATGCAGTGATATGCAGTGATGACATGCAGTGATGACATGCAGTGATGACATGCAGTGATGACATGTTGTGGTGACATGTAGCATGAGAGGTAGTCATGGCACATTAGGCAGACCATGCAGGTCTTGCCATGTAATAATGTCACGTTAGGCCCGATAGTACCGATACAGATCATGATCATGTCACGATAGGCATGTCATGTTGAGCACAGTGTTGTTCATACAGGTCATGAAGATGTCACCTATTCATATCGTAAACGCGCTAGTATTTTAAGTTAGGCCCTGGATTACTCAACATCATGTGTTTAGTGCAAAATGCCACGAGTTCAGAGTGCCTACATGAAATGCAAGAAGTTATACATTCTGACAAGCTAAGTCATTTATAAGAGTACATTTGAGCTAATGATTGGATGGATGTAGCACAACAAATACCACACCGAAAAGAACAAATAAACTTGCGCTCATAAACGAGTATGCTCAAGAAATAAAATATATCTAAATCTGACAACCTGATGAAAACTTGCGACACAATATGTCTCCAAACCTGACAATTCAACGAATGTTAACGAGACAACATACACACAAAAACACTAAACATGTAGAACACAAACGAAGCCAAATTCACGAGAGCCCAACAAACGTGGAGACTTCCGACACAGACGACACAGTCCCCAACCTTGATGTTAGGATGCATCTTGTCGAGGGCGTGTTTGGTGTAGAGGGAGTTGAGGCCGAGCGCCATCTCGACCTCCTTGTAGAGCAGCACGTACACCAGCACGCCTCGCGCCGCCGCCCTCTTCAGCACCTCACTCAGCCTGGCGCAGTTACGAGGGCTGTCATTAGCTTATCGTAACACACGCGTGGCGCGGCGTGTGCATGAATACACCAGCTTGTGGATTTGCCAAAGTGTGGATATGCCAAAGTGTGGATATGCTAAAGTGTGGATATGCCATTGTGTGGATTTGCCATTGTGTGGATATGCCAGCGTGCGCATATGCTAGCGTGTGAAGACACAGGTCTGTGAATACTTCGAAGTTGGTTCCTAATTTAATTTTCGTAAGAGATTATGAAAAATTGACCAATTACGTACAATAACGAGTACACACGTAAATGCCGCGTACATAATAAGGGTATGGTAGTTAGTTTAAAGCTCCGTTTCTATGGAAAAGATATTTTAACATAGGAAAGAGAAAGAACTATTTAGAACGTGGAATCTACACACAAAATGTGTTCCTCAGGTGCCGTGTATTTGTGTAGATTGCCGTGTAGATGTGTTCCATCGTGCCGCGAAGTCTTCACAAAGTTGCGAAGAAAGCATGAAGACCACAAGAAGCAAATTTGGCACAAAAATAGAAGCCCCAAAGCCTACCTAAAGGTGGGGCAACCTAAAATGCTACGCACAGAGAGCCTTTAAGCCTTAATAGCTTAAATTTTTCCACTTGTATTCCCAATATCACAACCGCTGTCATTAGACTGACGCTGACATCAGGTTATCACCAAATCAGAATTAGGACGGAACTGCCATCCGGCAGAAAACTTCAAAAATTACATTAGGGCACAAATTCGACAAAAAATAAATTGTGTTAGCATTTTTAGTGAGTGTACTATATAACTCACGCGCGGCCGTTAAGGGTTAAGTATGAAGTACAAAAAGGAGCACACCTTATTCGAGTTACACGCGCAACTCACAATATCTACCGCGGAAGTACAAAAGTACCACACCTTATTCGATTTACACGCGCAACTCACAATATCTACCGCAATATTTACACCTCGTACTTTTTCTTCTATATAATACCTGCTGAGCTGAACTGAGTACGCGCATACGTTACACTCTAATTTGAAGATTAGACACCAAATGTTGAACTATGTCGCTTGATTTGATGCACTCTGTTCCAAGTTAAAAACAATTTTTTCATATCTAATTTCCATTCCGAGTTGATAAATTATAAATAACCTTCAATAAATTCAGACACAGTGTATGCCCCCACTCGTGAAATTGAAATCACAAAACGAAATATTAACACTCCGCACGGGAATTGCACCCAATATATAAAGCTCGGAATTAGTAAACTTTAAATGAATGAAAATTTTATCGCATTTCGAGATTAAATAATGGTCAAATCGATCACAGTTTTCTTCATTTTTTGTACTGATAAAAATTAGGCTAGAGCGTCGGTATCACACTCAGCCCTGACGCCAGTGGGACACAACAGCATCACACCCAGCCAGCCCTGACGTCAGTGGAACACCAACATCACAACATCACAGCATCACACACAGCCAGCCCTGACGTCAGTGGAACACCAACATCACAGCATCACACCCTGCCAGCCCTGACGTCAGTGGAACACCAACATCACAGCATCACACCCTGCCAGCCCTGACGTCAGTGGAACACCAACATCACAGCATCACACCCTGATGCCAGGAAGCCCCACATAGACAGACACCAAAAGCAAACAATAAAAAAATAAACATCAGGCATAACTGCAAAAACAACTGGCATAACTGCACAAATTACGTGGCCAAATTGCCTCACTTCCATTGCGTGGCGGTGAGGTCCGGGCGCTTCATGTAGATGTCGGGGCTGAGCCACCAGTCCGTGATGAACACCTCCTCTCGCGCCTGGTCCACCGCGTCCGCCACGTCCCACATGTACCTGTTGCCGTCCACGTACCTGCCCAGCGTGGTGCTCTTACGCGTGTGTCTGTTGCAACACTCTTACGTGTGTGAGTCTGTTGCAGCACTCTTACATGTGTGTGTGTCTGTTGTAGCACTCTAACGTGTGTGTCTGTTGCAGCATCCTTCCTTGTGTGTCTGTTGCAGCACTCTTACGTGTGTATGTCTCTGTAGCAACACTAAATTCAAAATATGTGATAGGCAATAACTGATTAAGATAAAAGGCTGCAGATAGGTCAAAGTAAGGTAAGAATTGGATTGGTCAAGTTAGGTCACGTTCGTGGTTAAATTGAAAAATTATTCAGGTTTAAATCAAAATTTGGTTCTGCGGTGAATTTGATACGACTGACACTGTCGCACTGATACATTAACTAAATTTGACGTTAGGATATCTGCTATTGTAGCCAGACAACGCGCAGATCGCTTCCCGAACTAGCTTCAATGACGTGTAGATCGCCTGCCTAAGTCACACGGATATCAGTGTTGCGTTTGGGTATCTCAGCATCACATACATACATACATAAGAATGGATAAGGATGGAAGTACCGCATGAAGACATAAAAAAGTCGCACATGGACATAAGAGTGTCGCAGATGGACAAATGAGTGTCACAGATGGACATAAGAGTGTTGCAGATGGACATATGAGTGTCGTATATGAACAAATAAAGATAAGAGCGTCACACAAAAAGATAACGGTAACCCATACAGACATATCAGCGTAGTAGTTACAGTTTGCTGCCACAGCCCAGTCCAGGTAACGGTGGATAATTCTGTTGAGTGGCTGACACATTTGGGGATTCGTGCCCAGTAAATGACAGTAACTAATCCGCTATGAAGTGTAGTTACGGTAGCTAATTGTCTCAGTTATGTTCGAACCAGTGGGCGAATGTCATACTTGAGTACCCCTGTCACAATTACATGTCATAGGTACATGTTCAAGTGAAGCTAAACATCAATTCAATGCTCCATTATGGTGAAATTTCTTAGTTGAGTATCTGAGGTCAGGAATATACGCTTAAGCGGAATTCCATCAGCCAAATATAAGGGATGAGCCAGTGAAAGGGAAGCCTTTAGTCAGCTAGGCGAGAACGTCAAATGGATTTTTATCGTTTGGTCAGTACATTTGCTAGGAATGAGTTGCGCACACTAATAAGAAGCACTCACCACGAAAAGGAAGTACTACCAAACAAGAGCTCACCAGTTGGCCATGGCCCCCTGCCGCTGTGGAGCGAAGGACCCGTGCTTGTTGGCCCCAGAACAGAAGTCACCAGCTGCCGGCAGAGAGAACGCAAGTTCAAATGTGTGCTCCAGCTCTCTGGGTGGAATAGTGAGCTGAAGTCGCTTTGAAGCAGAAACACTAATACAGCGACATAGCCACTATGCACCTAAAGCGTAGAGAAAACATGACTGAAAAGACAAGTGAAGCCATTTAATTTCAGCTTATTTTTCAATCTTAAATATCTTTTAGAACGGAAATTTTTTCGATGCAGTAATACAGTTGACACTGATAAATTTGCAAATGTGTGTGATGCAACAAATTTTTTGTACACAACCAGCACAGCCCGCTTAGCAAGTGAGGACGCAGTTTAAACAGTCTCTGAGCAGCCAACATCAAACGAGGCAAACGAGGCTCTACTTGTGAACGAAGATTTAGATAAGATGTCAGTTTAAGCCTCTCTAACCGCAACGAAGGTGTTCCAAAAAGAGGAAGGTACCATAAAGAATGGAGTTAAGGGAATGCAAAATCCATGCACAAGGTGCACAGAAAGAAGGTAATGTTTGTGAAAGTAAAAGTTTACCAAGACAGTAGAAGGTGCTGAAAAACAGGTCAACAGTGTACAGAAAAAAATGGCCCGAACGAAAAACTTTTCTATTTCAACAAAAGGAAGGCCTACCTAACCTTTAGCTCGAAACCTCACATATTCCCCCTGAGGATGCTAATTCAAATAGATACAATAGTTGTATCCCCCTGACTAAAAAACGAAATTTCGACACCGGACAAATCATACCCAACGTTCTCTAATCGCAACAATCACGCGGCGTGAGGTCATCACAGCCCAGCTTACCGTAGTGACGCTGTGCTTTCCTTATTTCTGCACTCCAGTCCTTCTCTGCCTGGTCGTTGTCGCACATGATAGCCAGCCGTCTGCGCGGTCGTATAAAAATGTGAACAAATGAATATTGACGAGGTATTCAAGATAGCATAGAAGTGAATTTTGAAAATGATGCTTTGTGTGCTGAAAAAAACGAAATTTGAGAAACGTTTTCACCATATATAAAATGCAATCCAAATATTCTTAAGTTCCAGGACTCTAAAAATAGCCACGAGTTTAGCCAACACAGAAACACTACAAAAAAATTATAAGTATTGCCATTACATGCCCGTTCCCAAAATTTAAACAAATATTGCTCTCATGTACAAAATACTTCCAAAATAAAAAATAAATATTACTACTACTCCTGAAGCAAGACTAAAAATATTGCTTAACAAAAATATAGCACGCACACAAAACCAACAACGACACACATTTACAACATTTCGTACAAAACATGGCAAAGTAGGCTTCAATAGTCGGTCTTACTGACTTTTAAGTTGAACAATCTACATTGCATCAAGACGAAAAAAAGAGCCTTACCATGTAATAGACTCAGAAGCATATCATGCTTTCGATTTTTATTATATGAAAAAAGTAGCTCGGAGTTTTTCTTAGCCCGCCTTGCATCACCTTCTTACTCCAAGTAGAGGGCCAGAAGATACACCAAAGAAAAGCAGGGTGCTGGCATTCACTAGCAACTTGTCACGTTCATGCTACCACACGTATGTTGTGTGAAACGGAGAGCGTTTTCGACGTGAAAAGTTACAATAGAAACTTGGACGTTTTTGAAATTCGGTCCCTTGGTTTCAAATCGGTCTCATTTGACTGTAAATTCGGTCTCATTTGGTTTCAAATTCGGTTTCATTTGATTTTAAATTCAGCCTCATTTGATTTTACATGGCGCTCTCAAGTAGGTGAAGTGCGGTGACCACGTCACACCTTTACAAGCATGAAGCGTGGATATTGCACACACCGACAGCATGAGTGAGACATTGCAAGAGATGAAAGCTAACCAATGATTACTATTTCAAGCATCAATTTTGGTTCACGTCTTTAAAAGTATAGCCACATGGGTGCCCGAGTTAACAGGAAAATGGTGAGAAATACAAAAATCAATCAAGATCAAATATTGAGAAATTTACGTCAAATAGCTGAACAAAAAATTGAGGATTAGAAGCTACGGTTATGAAAAAAGGGGTGTCAGATATATGAAAAAGTTGCTCATAATCAATGTAAATGAAGAAAACCGACTTTGAGGTCTGTGTGGCACACAGATGATACCCACACAACACCTCACGCTGTAACTTATGAGCAAAGGATGTTTTAGTTCCGAAAGAGCAGAATATGGTGGCAGACGTGACCAAGAACAGAAAGGCTTAAACGTAGATTAACAGCAGCAGGACAATGGAGAGAAGAGGGAGATAAAACAGAAGGACAGTGGGGAAAAAGCAGGAAACAGCAGTAAAGCAGTGGATAGAGATATGGATAAAACAGTAGGGCGGCAAAGAAATAAAAAAGAAAGCTATAAAGGAAAAAAAAGGAAACAGTGTCAAGACGAAGAAAAACACAACAGTTCTGTGGAGAAGACAAGGAAACAGCAACAGAGCTGTGGAGATAATAATAAAATAACTCAAAGGATGTGAAGAAAGGAATACAGCAACAAGGCTGTGGAGAAAAGAATACAGCAACAAGGCTGTGGAGAAAAGAATACAGCATTAAGGCTCTAGAGAATAAACAGCAACAGAGCTCAAAAAAACAGAAACAGTGCCAAGGAAAAACGAAAACAAATACAGGGCTGAGAAATAAACGAAGAACAGGCCAAAATAATAAGAAGAACAGAGCAGCAGGGTAGTCTAGAAAAAGCAGTATAGATAAAAGAAGAAAAGAACAAAGCAGCAGAAGGGCGTCGACAAATCTCATGCTCACGAAGTGGACACTCACCACAGAAAGCACTTCGCAGGCGTTAACTAGAGAAACATGTGAGGCACAAAATTAATGTCCCATACAATTAACATCAAAAATATCTACTCAGGTGCGACTTGAATGCATGAATCAGTCTACATGACTTCACTTCACACCACCTAGAACTTATTAGTCAACTCAAGTATGTACCAAAGCTCCGTAAAGCTCAGTGACTTTAAGGGATTTAAATTATTCTTCATAGAACCTTACAGCCTTTGCATTAACACGTTGACCGCGATGGGTTAAACTGAAGTTCAATACTCAAGTCAAACATGAAGTCAATAGAAGTAAGCAATTTTAAAAATAGCAAACATTAACTGGACCTTTTTTTCACTTTGCTTTGATTCAATCCTTATGAAAACTGAGTTTGTGACTGACAACTGGTCGACCAGCAATCCTAATGAAAGCTCTATCCATGTACACCAGCAGCTCACATCGTAATCACCGCATTAACGGAAATCTATTCAATTTGAAATTCAGATTAGAAATTAGCTTGAATATTTCTAAAAAGACCCTAAGTATAACTAGGAATTAAGGCACTGCAGAACAAGTCAACAAGAAATCAGTCGAACACAGCACACCTCACCGGATCTACAACACAGGAGGGCACGTATAGAACATCATTTTCAGTACGAGATCGCAAGGATCATACCAGAGGCAAGGCATGAACGGAAGTGGGTCGAAAGGTGCAAATGATGAGCTGAGCAGCGGGGACACAATCATCCTCTCACGTTTGACACACGGGGATGCAGTGATCATCTGACACACGGGGATGCAGTGATCATCTGACACACGGGGATGCAGTGATCATCTGACACACGGGGATGCAGTGATCATCTGACACACGGGGATGCAGTGATCATCTGACACACGGGGACGCAGTGTTCATCTGACACACGGGGACGCAATGATCATCTGACACAAGGGGACGCAGTAATCACCTTATCTTACAGGGATGCAATCATCATACACAGCAAACAACACAGGGTCACAGCAAACAACAACCCTGACACCAGATGAACAACACAGAAACACACAAAGAAGACGAAGCAAGGCGAACACCACACAGGCAGACACGTCACCTGCTCAGAGACGTGATGACCACGCCGTTCTTGATGCCCGTGTGCCTGAAGCCACTCGACACCTGCGGCACGAATGGTGTTAGTGCTGGCTGGTGTGAATGCTAGCACTCGTGTTGGGATTGTCGCTGGTGTGAATGCTAGTGCTGGTATTGGTGTTGTTGCTGGTGTGAATGCTAGTGCTGGTGTGGGGTTGGTATTGGTGTAATTGTGGGTGTTGGTGCTGATCGGTGCTGATGTTGGTAATGCTGTTAGGGTTGGTGTGGGCGTTGGTATTGGTGTTACTGTGGTCGATGGCATTGCGTTGGGGCTGATACTGGTGTTGTCGATGGTGTTAGTGATGATTTTATAATGTTGTCGATGGTGTTAGTGATAATGTTATAATGTTGTCGATGGTGTTAGTGATGATGTTATAATGTTGTCGATGGTGTTGGTGATGATGTTATAATGTTGTCGATGGTGTTAGTGATAATGTTATAATGTTGTCGATGGTGTTAGTGATGATGTTATAATGTTGTCGATGGTGTTGGTGATGATGTTATAATGTTGTCGATGGTGTTAGTGATGATGTTATAATGTTGTCGATGGTGTTAGTGATGATGTTAATTTTGCCGGTGGTGTTAGTGATGATGTTAATGTTGTTAATTTAGTGTGTGCGATGCCGGTGATGGTGTTAAAGCTACCATTGGTGTTGGTGTTAATGCTAGAGATGATTTTAGCGCTAGTGCTGGTATTGGTGCTGGTATTGGTGCTAGTGTGAGTACTGGGGCTTCACAAATCTACACAAGACAACACGAGGACAGTTGCACACAAAGTATACGTGCACTAAAAATCACAGAGAAACATTTAGTAGATCCTTGTAAATTTTTCAAGTAATGAGCTTTTCATCAAATACACCAGAAAAAGTTATAGTAAGTAGTTGTAAGCTTTGTAATTGGATAAGCTAACCTAAACAACAATTCTAAGAAACAAGCATCATAATAAAGGAAGCTAAGCTTAGGAATAAAGCTAAGTAATAATCTGTAAAATAAGATGAGCTAAGTAATTGAGCTTAGCAATGAGCCTTTTAATAATAATAAGTTAAGCTTCATAACAAGATAAGCGCTCTAATAAGCTTTACAATGAGACAATTTCGAAAATTTTGCACAACATAACAAACAATAAAGCGCACTAATAAGCTTTACAATAATACAATTTTAAAAATTTTGCACAATAAATGACAATAAAGCACTCTAATGAGCTTTACAACAAGAAAATTTCGAAAATTTTGCACAAGGTAACAAACAATACAGCGCTCTAATAAGCTGTACAATAAGACAATTTCGACAATTTTCCACAAGGTAACAAATGGAGACTGGAGGCGAGACCTGGAAGTCCTGGTCCATGAGCATGACGCTGCGGACGGCGCCGGTGGAGGGCGTGAGGAAGAAGAGGCAGGTCTCCTTGAGCACCATCCACCGTTCCTTGTACTGCCCATAGCAGCCGTCGCACAGCCCGCACCTGCAACACAGAGCCGCCGATTTAACACTTTCACTGCGACGTGAGCCATAGGTGGTACACGAAGGGAATTTTTACAATGCTGCTGACCGACCAGTAGTCAAAAACATAATCTTCATAAATACTTAATGGAAACTAAATGAATGTATGATCCAGTTAATGCTTTTTCAGCATTATTTACCGCAATTGACTTTAAATTTGAGTTGGATATTAATCGTCAGTTTTACCTGCCGCAGTCAAAGTGTTAAGGTCAAGTTTCCATAGAAAAGTTGTTTTCACACGGGAAAGAGAACGGAATATTTAGGACAGACGGTTGGAAACGGGGATTCTATGCACAAGGTGTGTATCCCACACAAGATAACCTGCGTTTAATAACAGAAGATTAGGAAAGAAGAGGCAAGACATTTCATTATTAGATTTCTCAAACTTTGTTTAAAATTGTACTCTTGAAGTTGTAGATGTCTATGAAATTACGCC
Organism: Platorchestia sp. MABIK; assembly: GCA_014220935.1. NCBI lineage: Eukaryota > Metazoa > Arthropoda > Malacostraca > Amphipoda > Talitridae > Platorchestia > Platorchestia sp. MABIK. The sequence goes on along the minus strand of JACJUY010008324.1, from coordinate 21,202 downwards.
CCACTCAAGTACATTCTTCAAAGGACTGATACTTGAAGGTGCGTGTCTTCTTGCACTTAATCAGGAAATGTACCGCTCAGACCCATTAGGGGGTATAGGATAGGCAATAGGGTTAAGTTAGTCAAGTGGAGCTATTCCACGCCATGGAGACAGGCTTCCCCAGGGGAGGTAATGTAAGGTCACTTCAGCTGTAGATAGGACTTCGGGACTCCTATCTTTCATGCCTATTATACTTCTCTCAGCTTTTGCGGCCTTCTTCGCTATCTCTTCTTTATCTGAAACCTGAATTCTTGAAACCAATCTGACTTTCAGCAGCTCAAGTTCTTGAAGTCGAAGCTGAAGCAGTTATAGATGAAGAAATAACCACGCCGTCACGGTGATCAGAAGCAATGAATTAGAATATGCTGACTACTTAACATGAGGACAAAAGCTGTGTTGGTTATACATGCCAACTCTTCAACAGAAACAAAATGTTTGAAACCAATGACGGAGGGTAAGTTTTCTGCGTCATAGAAGCGTTAAAAGCCCTACACGTGTGCTGTAAACAGTAAAATAAAACCACTGGCCTAGAAGTACAACAAAAGTGAGGTCTCTTCCGCCAAGTGTCGATACCTCTTCTTTACGACATACAGGAGTTACACGATTTACACGTGGGCTGCCAACAGGAAAAACAACACTGGCCTACAAAAATAAGGTCCCTCACACGAGGGACATTGTTGTATTCACCGCAGCACTTCTTTTTGAATTTGTCTAGCTCCAAAAATATTTTTGACAAAAATTTTGATCTTGATCTTATCCATTACAGCAATCTTATTTTTGACAAATATTTTGAGTTTGATCTTATCCACCTACAATCACGCGAGGTACATTTTGTCTCCACCGCATCGCTTCTTCTTTATGTAATCCACCTACAAAAATTTTATTTTTGAAGGAAAAATTTTGATTTAGATCTTATCCAGCTACAAAATAAGATGACTCACGCGAGGTGCATCTTGTTGTATCCACCGCACCGTTTCTTCACCAGGCCTTCCTTCAGCTTGCGGCCGAGGCCCCGCACGAACGACAGCGCCGACACCTGCGTGCAAGTCGTGCATAATTTTCATAGCTCTTTGATACCTCATCATAAACCACGGCAATGCGGTGGGAAAAATTAAAAACAATATCATTTTTTGGCTTGATCCATCATTGATCGGAGCAGGGTGAAGGAAATATTATTCACTCTCATTGAACATAATATCGTGAATATTTCAACTTCAATATGAACATTTGTAAGTCAATCCTGTAGAATTAATTTCTTTCGACGTCTTTTGTAAATGATAAACGATAAGCTGAAACTTGAAATACTTCATTTTAATATTTTCTAAGTTCACCTCAACTATAACCTTTGCGGGAAAACTGCTTATCAGCAAAAATATCCCTAGTCGAATTAATGAAATAAGATCACACATAAACATGCTACAACGTAACAGATTAGATTACAAGTTAATTTTACCCCCTAACCCCAACAAATGTGTTCCAAAGAGAGGAAGGATGAAGGCACCATTCAGCATGTAGTTAAGGGAACGCAGAATCTATGCCCGATGAGTGTTCCCGCACAAGATCCCAGCGCACAGAAACAGAAAGTTAAGAAGAAAGGTAAGGATTAGATTAGGTTTTATGTTAGTTAAAGCCTCCCTAACCGTTACAAAAAAGTGCATATCAAAGAGAGGAAGGAGGAAGGTATCATTTAGTATGGAGATAAGGGAATGCGGAATCTATGCAGAAGGGGCATAGAAACAGTAAGTTGAGAATAGAAGTTCATGAAACAAGATAAAAGTTGAAGAAGTAAAAGTCAGAGGTGCTGAAAAACAGAACCGCTGTGAACTAGGAAAAGATGGTCCATTTCAAAACAAAAAACCTATTCTATTTAAAAAAAAACAAGGTCTACCTAACTCAGCTCGAGGACTCCACACCATTATTTGCAATATAACACGACCCCATAACATTTAAGCGTTCAAGGTTTCAGTAAACTTATACCTAGACGCTAAAAAACCAAAACTTGTGCTCCACACAACCCGCAATACAGCAACACTCCACAACACACCAATTCTTCCAACGACGCATGCAACTACGCCCGGAGCACCCAAGTAATTCTCGCACCACACCTCAAAAAGATTCAGGACATCTCGCTGGCTCCTGTAGAAGGGATGGAGCAGCATGTTGCGCAGGTACTGCTGCAGGTCGCCCGGTGTGTCGTTGTCCATCCTCGCCAGCGACTTGCGTGGGTACCTGCGACGGGCTCTCGCCATTACCAGGATACCACGGCCATTGTACATTGCCTCTTATCAACGAGAGATTTGATCTATTACCAGTTAACAATAGGTGTTCTCCATTGTATGTAACATCTGCAGGATTTATCCATTGCCAGCCAACGACAAGTCTTATACATTGCCAGTTAATAAGAGCAGGTGTTATACATTGGCTGCTAACAACAACAGGGCTATCCTTTACCAGTTAACAACAGCTTTTATCCATTGCCAGTTAATAAGAGCAGGTGTTATACACTGGCTGTTAACAACAGATCTATCCTTTAACAGTTAACAACAGCTTTTATACATTGCCAGTTAATAAGAGCAGGTGTTATACACTGCCAGTTAACAACACCAGTTAATCCTTTACCAGTTAACAACACCATGTTTTATTCATTACCTTTAAACAACAAATAATGTTATCCCGTACCAGTTAGCAACAGATTCTATCCATTGCCAGTTAACAATAACAGGTTCTATCCAGTGCCAGTTAACAATAACAGGTGTTATGCAATACCAGTTAGCAACAACAGCTTTTACACATTGCTAGTTAAAAAGAATAGATTTTATCCATTGCCAGTTAACAACAAGAGGTTCTATGCATTACCAGTTATAGTTCATCTGACACTTACGTCGTGCGCCCCGTATCAACCCCTACAATAACTGCAATCAGTTATAATCACAACCAATTGCGGGATTGCTTTCCATGCGAGTCACTTGTCCAGCAATTTGAGCGGGCACATGCAGCACACTTTGTTCATTATCTTTCAAGTATTTAAATTACATTTGAGGTCCACCAGTGACTTGCACAGACACCTACAACCAGATCCCGAAACAGAGAAGTACCCACGACGAATTAGTTGATTAGATTATTAGATTGTTGATTAATTTAAGCCTCCCTATCCGCAACAAAGGCGATCCAAAGAGAGGAAGGAAGAAGGCACCATTTAGTATGGAGTTAAGGGAACGCGGAATCTATGCAGAAAGGGCATAGAAACAGTAAGATAAGAAAGAAGTTCATGAAACAAGACCAAAGTTGAAGAAGAAAGTAGTAGGTGCTGAAAAAACAGGACAGCAGGGAACCGAAAAAGGATGGTTCTTAACGTAACAAAAACATTTTATTTCAACAAAAAGAAGGCCTACCTAACTCTCAGCTCGGGCCCTTGCATTGTCCCTCTGGGAGTGCTAATTCCCATAGATACAATATTTGTATCCCCCTGAGGGGGACGAATTAGTTGTAAGATAACAGTTTTTTAGTGTATCGAAGATTCAAGCTGAGAAAATTTGGAACTCAAACCAAACTGTTCTTTTATTCAACTATTTTCTAAAACTATTTATCTTAATTCAAATTCAGTCTTTCTCTCAAATAAGTTTTGTAAGGAAGATTAATTCTTTGTAGTAACATCTCAATTTTTTCTTATACTTTTAGCTAAACAGACAACGCATTAGCTGACGAATATTGCAAAAAGTATGATTTTAAAAAATGCCATAAGAAAGGTTTATTTAATTTCACGACAAACTGTCAGGAATTTATCAATCAACATGTTTCCATTTGCCATCTTTACTGCAATTATCTCAATGAACATATCACAGACAACACAACCTGCGAAATGCACACCAAGAATTTGCAAAATTCTATAGACAAGTAGAAAATTTCATAGATAAGAACAAGACATTTGTCTCGGTCTAACGTACTAACAAAAGATTAGATTGAATTAGATGTTCGTTTAAGCCTCCCTAACTGCAAAAACAGAAGCGTTTCGAAGAGAGAAAGGAGGAAAGCACCATTTAGTATGGAGATAAGAGAATGAAGAATCTATGCAGAAGGGGCATAGAAACCATTAGTTGAGAAAGAAGTTTATGAAACAGCATAAAAATTGAAGAAGAAAGTAGTAGGTGCAGAAAGACAAGACATCAGTGAACCGATAGAAGCGGTCATTTAACATAAAAAAAATATTTTATGTCGGCAAAACGAAAGCCTACCTAACTCTCAGCTCGGGCCCTCACACATTTTCCCCCTGGAAGCGCTACTTCCCATAGATACAATAGTTGTATCCCCCTGAGGGGCATACGAACATGGCTAGAGCTCAGCGCATCAAAGATAAACAACGCCCCACACACACACACACACACACTCACATACACACACACTCCCTCCCTCACTTGACAGCTCGTTCGTCCTTGAACTGGCGAGTAGTCACGTCCCCGTTGATCTGAGGGCCCGGTGCTCCTGCAGGGTCGTCGGACACTTTCTGGAGGCAAGATTACAACAATTTGCATTATGAAATATATCAAAAGCGAGTTAAATGAATATAATAATAATATAAACTTCTTAAAAGTTTTGTGCCATTAACACCTACCATCTCACAGCAATGCCATCAACACCCTGTAACAAAACATTTTATTTCGTCTCGCTAGGTAATATATTAACGAAACATTTTATTTCGTTTTGCTAGGTAATATATTGTTAGGCTAGATGACGTGAACAAAGCAACGCGAAGGGATATTTTGTTACAGGGCAGCCTTCGTTGCGATCTCAAGAGGCTTGCCATTCATCTTTGTCACAGTGCGGTCAACACTTGTACCAGACTGCTTGCTCAAGACACTCTACAAACTGAACACAAAAACACAAATATACAGCCACACACAACACAGCCACACACAACACACACACACACACGCAGGCGTGAGCAGGTGTTCACGGCTGACCTACGTAGAGCAGTAGGCGTGGCTACAGGGTTGGTTCCGTCGCACAGCCATTTGTGACGCTGGAAAAAACGGGGACATCGAAGCCGCGCACGATACGCACCAATGAAAATTCAAGACGTCAGAACAAGCAAGAATTCCACCAACCAGGTTTAAAATTCTGTCTTTGTAACAATGAGCATTCGAGAACCTTCTAGAAGGAACCAAGTGGAACGCATAAAAGCAGGACACAAGAAGAATCGAGAGGATTTTTCTCTCGGTTACGTAACAAGAGAGACGTATAAATTTGGAGTGCGATGGCCGGGTTACCGGCAAAACGCCGGCACTCCCCGGCATAATAACAATTCAAGATTTAATATTACACGGAGAGAGCGCCGCTGATGTTCAACCCCTTCAAGAGCGTCAAGAGTTACAAAACCCCTCGGTGCAAGTGTACGCTGATAATATCTACGAGAGGTTAAGGATTCTACGAGCAGCGAGCAAGACAACATACAGTGACCTGCGCAATTCAGCATCAAGACAACCCCAACAGCATACTTGCAGAAGAACGAGGTCGATATCTCTGACACCAACGAAGCGCAATTACCAACAAGTCGTTAAACGTCGGAAGATAGCCAGGCGTCTGTCATCAACGCCGTGAAGATGAAGAGGCATCACCACATCGCAACGGTACGCTGAGTACCACCAACAGCAAAATGGTGCCGGCACCGAATCTACAGCAACCACCCATTACCGAAGAGTGCAAGTGTTTTGTGGTATTGAGGACTCAAATATAGCGATCACAAAAGTGCAAGTTTAGAAACAAGAAGCACATTGAAAAGTGCTTTGAAATGGCGCGCTATTTAGAAAGTGATTTGGACTCTTATATTGTGATGTTGTGCACTTAGCAGAAGGGTGCGGTTGGGTTTTAAAGCAATAATTTCACGTTGTGCATGGTGCAAAGTGTTCCATATTTTGATGCCTGGTGTGAGTCAAGATTTTACTCTGTCAGATGTTGTCCCAATTGCTTCGTGATCTCATGTTATTTAGAATCGCCTTAAATTTTGTGCAACCGTGAATCATTTGCTCACGCTTAATAATTGATAATTTTGATTCTCGGTACGCATGACACTCCTTTTCTTTGAATACCGTGTCGCATTCAATTTCTATGTCAGGAATGTCATGCGTACTTTTCATTATTGCACTCGTGCTCCTTTTGATCATTTCATTCAGATATTTTTGTGTGCTTTAACCACGTGTTCTACCTCAAAAATAAAAATAAGTTCAAATCTTTCAAATTTGCGTATCATTTCAATCCCTTGCTTATCAAACTAAGGTAAACTCGTGGTGCAACATGCTAATAACTACTATTCCTATTTTCCACCTTTCCTGTCCATCCTCTTCTTGTGTATTTTCCATCTTTAATTTCCTTTCCACTCTGACTGTCGAGGTTTAAATCCCTCTATCGTAACGCGAGGCCGACCAGCACTCACGTATCGTGACACCCTCTTTTGTAGTACCCCCAGTAACACACCCCCGTTATAGTTGTACAATTAAAACCAACTATTACAATTATACCACTATACTATAGGATGATGCTGTACCATTAACACCATCCTTTAATAATTATACTATCAACATCATTTTTGCTAGGTTGTACCATGAGCACTACTATGATAGTGACACGTTGAGCTACAATCTAATTTTCTACTATGGTGCCTGAAAATGATTGCCATCTCACGGGGAAAATCCGAGAAAGTTGACTAGAGGAATACCCGAGAAAACTGACTAGGGGAAAACCCGAGAAAATTGACTAGGGGAAAACCCGAGAAAATTGACTAAGGGAAAACCCGAGAAAATTGACTAGGGAAAAACCCGAGAAAATTGACTAGGGGAAAACCCGAGAAAATTGACTAGGGGAAAACCTGAGAAAATTGACTCGGGGAAAACACGAGAAAATTGACTAGGGGAAAACTCGAGAAAATTGACTAGGGGAAAACCCGAAAAATTGACTCGGGGAAAACCCGAAAAATTGACTCGGGGAAAACCCGAGAAAATTGACTAGGGGAAAACCCGAAAAATTGACTAGGGGAAAATCCGAGAAAATTGACCAGGGGAAAACCCGAAAAATTAACTAGGGGAGAACCCGAGAAAATTGACTAGAGGAAAACCTGAGAAAATTGACTAGTGGAAAACTCGAGAAAATTGACTAGGGGAAAACCTGAGAAAATTGACTAGGGGAAAACCTGAGAAAATTGACTAGGGGAAACCCGAGCAAATTGGCTCGGGGAACACCCGAGAAAATTGACTAGGGGAAAACCCGAGAAAATTAACTAGGGGAAAACCCAAGAGAATTGACAAGGGACACCGGAGAATAGGTCACTTGACTCGTTCTTATTGCCATACATTGTTCCACTAAAGAGGACTGTGGGCTGAGAGAGCGCGATCACGCAGCTAGACATGTTTGCCACAAGGTGGGTTTCTCGCAGTACATTACAAGCGTTCAGAGCCTCAGCAAACTATAACCTTGATGCTAAACCACAAAGCGAACAACAAAAGTTAAGTCAATTAGGTTGAACATAATTGTACTCCACAGAATAGCGTTAATGATGGGATGCCCTCGAAGTCGCTGAACTCATTCGGGCCCACAAGTAACTATACACAAATGTGTCCATTGTGCTAGACTTAACAAACAATTTGCTGCTGTATCGCTTGTGGTAAATAAATTGTTTAATTCAAGAAAATCAGAGCAGTAATCAGAATAAATCAAAAGTTATTTCAAAAGTCTGAATTTGAGAAGCACCACCGCGAAAAAACGACAGGATCCTAAAAAGTAACTAAATTTGAAATGTTCCTTTGGAAAGTGAACAGGTGGTAGCCGTAAAAAAAAATCTCAGCAGTTTTATTGAGTGAAAACTACACTCAATGCACAGGAGTATCTAAATAGTAGAGCGTCAGAGTACACAGCACCAGCTACAGGAAGATCTAAGCATCTTTTTTGCGTGAAAGCTGCAGCACAACATCCAAGAGTAATTAAATAAGAAGAGTATCAAAATACACAGAACCAACGCACGAGAAGTTCTAAGCAGCTTTTTTTAAATGGAAAACCGCAGCACAACACCCAGGAGGAATTAAACAAGGAGAGTGCCAGACGGCACAGCAGCACGCACAGAAGACCTAAGCAGCTTCATTGAGTGAAAACTGCGTCACAACACCCAGACGTAATTAAACAAGGAGAGTGTCAGAGGACACAGAACCAACGCACAGTGAACAGGTGGCAACCATAAGGCGGCAGATCTACGCATCTTTTTAGAGGCAAACCCGCCGCTCAACACCCAGACGTAACTAAACAAGAAGAAAAGAAAGAAAAGAAAAAAGAAAAAACATTTATTTCCAATAAAGTACAAACATGAAACGTCGATACATTGGATTTTAAAACACCTTAACCTAAAGGCATCCTTAATTGAGAATGACACATTGGTATTGGGATACCCGTGTAAAATGTTGAATCAAAAAATGATTGACAGAAAAGCACATCAAAAATGAGTTCCTTAGCTCTGCCTAATCTGATTTTGACAGTGCATTTGAATATAAGTTACTAAGAGAACACAATACTCGAAATTAAAGAGTGTCAGAGGACACAGCACCGACGCACAGTGAACAGGTGGCAGCCATAAAAAAGATCTAAGCATCTTCATAGAGGCAAACACGCCGCTCAACACCCAGACGTAACTAAACAAGAAGAGTGTCAGAGGACACATCACCAACGCACCGGCCTGGCAGTGGAGAGCTGGTGCCGGAGGCTAGAGCGTCTCTCCCGCGTCTTGTTGGTCGCTGCAGGCACGCGCAGCTTCATCCTGGAGTGGTTGCACCGAATTAGCTTTTGCAATTACAGGGTGGTTGTTAAAAATGCATACCTATTAAAATTCCAATAACTCTTTAAACATATGAAATAGGAGACTATAGCATAGAACTTCCGAAAGAACAAAATTCGATGTTTTCTTACGTATCTGGTATACCCTCCAAAAAAAACATAAACATCAAGGGTGCAGGAGAGACGATTATTGTGATCAGCAAACATGGCACAACTGCCTCTTCAACAACGTAAGTTTAGCATCGAAGAAATGAGGAAAATTGGACGCATCGTCGGGACTCTGAGGAATATTCTCCTTGGAATACCGATTCAAACCTAACCAAATAACGTTTCACTTTACAAGTGGCAGTCCCAGTTTATTGTAAGAAACATTTATAAAGGATGAACTGAAAAAAAAGTTTCTGAATGCACAGCGGAAAATATTGAAACGTATTGCAGCTCGTGGTGGGCATTTTGAATCGCAAAGTGAAATAAAAACGAAAAATTAACTCCTCTTTTTTCCAATAATACCAGCTTTATTTGCTTATCCTGCCTGTAAAAATGTATTCACCGGCCGTTATTTGTTCTGTATATATGATACCTTTAAAAGGTAAAGAAATTAAACAAAATTAAACTGTTACGTGGTTCCGGTTTCATATTTGCATACAAACATCAGTCAGTGGATAATTTTTTTGTGAACACCCTGTTTAGGTGAATGCTTGCATCCAAGAAGTTGTAAGTTTGAGTCTCGCTAACCTCAAAAAAAGGTGTTCTAAAGAGAGGATGGCACCATGTAGTATGGAGTTAAGGGAGCGCGGAATCTATGCACAGGGTGCACAGAAGCAGTAAGTTTAGAAAGAAGTTTATGAAACAAGATAAGAGTTGAGGAAGAAAGTACTAGGTGCTGAAAAACAGGACAGCAGTGAATCAAAAAAGAAGATCCACAACAAAACAAACCTATTCTGTTTCAACAAATAGAAGGCCTACCCAACCTTTAGCTCGTGCCCTCACTTATTCCCCCAGACAACGCTAATTCCCATCGATACAATAGTTGTACCCTCCTGAGGGGGTACCGCGATTCCACAATACGTGTAAAATTCTCCATGAAGGATTTATCCTTTCAAAAATAGGTACAAGTAGTCCTGCTCCTGACCTTCAGAGTGGCCAATGATTCACTCTTGTCATTGTGTGAATACATTAAGTAAGATATATACACAATGCATAGCCCATTCCGCACATATTTTGCACACCCACAAACCTCGTGTCCCAAACAGGAGACACGTGCTAGACGCGTCTCCCTCTCGAGTGTAAAAAAGGCGCGGAAAAGAGAAATAACTACGCATGCATTGCAGATAATCGTGGGTTTCAACCCTGCGGTCGCCCGAACTCGACGCTGATACGACACTTTTCCAGTAAAGGTTTCGCAATAACATCCCGAGAGTAAACCAAACAAATTAACTAGATTCAAAAAAGACATTTCACGCTCCCAATGTTTTATTTTGAGTTTGAAATTCATTAATTATAATATTTGGATTCAGTATTCTAAAATCAGACATCAGTTAACCTCAATATTGCAAGACCTAATGTCTGTATTCCATAATTTAGCGTCGGTATTTCAGGATTTGTCCTCGACTATATAGCATCAAACTTTTTGTCTAAAGACTTACGTTTTGTATTAAATCTTTAACCTCGGTATTTAAATACATAATGTGGAAATTTCAAAGTTTAACGACGATATTTTCAAGTTTGACCTAAGCAATACTTCGATCCTGAGGCCAGAATTTGTGCTCCTCGGTTTACTTCTTTCGCTTGGCAACTAATACAGAAGTTAAGTTTTTCAGGTAAGTGGAAGCATGCTGAAGGTGTTGGTAACTAATACAGAAGCTGGTTTTTAAGGTAAGTAGAAGCATGCTGAAGGTGTTGGTAACTAATACAGAAGCTGGTTTTTCAGGTAAGTGGAAGCATGCTGAAGGTGTTGGTAACTAATACAGAAGCTGGTTTTTCAGGTAAGTGGAAGCATGCTGAAGGTGTTGGTAACCAATACAGAAGCTGGTTTTTCAGGTAAGTGGAAGTATGCTGAAGGTGTTGGCAACCAATACAGAAGCTGGTTTTTCAGGTAAGTGGAAGCATGCTGAAGGTGTCGGTAACTAATACAGAAGTCAAGTTTTTCAGGTAAGTGGAAGCATGCTGAAGGTGTCGGTAACTAATACAGAAGTTAAGTTTTTCAGATAAGTGGAAGCATGCTGAAGGTGTCGGTGACTAATACAGAAGTTAAGTTTTTCAGGTAAGTAGAAGCATGCTGAAGATGTCGGTGACCAATACAGAAGTTGGGTTTTTAGTGCAACTAATACAGAACTTGGGGATTTTCAGGCAAGCGACAAAATTTGCATACTGAAGGCCTTGGTAACTAACATAGAAGTTGGGTTTATTGGGTAGCATCAAGCTGAAGGCCTTGACAAATAAATCAGAAATTGCATTTTTTAGGCCAGCGATAGCATGCAGATGGCGTTGGCAACTAATACAAATATAGGATTTTCAAAAATCCTTGATTTTTGACGCGTATTTAAAAAAATCGCTTCGAAGTACCGCTTCATGCAGCGGCTATGTATTGAATTTTTTATTCTTGCTGAATGAACAGCTAAAGGCCAGCCATTTTTTATGATAAGACCACGAAAGATACTCATGTTCTATCTGTACATATACCTCATCAACTCAGAAAATCTCAGAATGAATACAAATCCTGCCACTCGTATATGATTTCATGATTTCTTCTCCGCAAAGCAAAGGCAGACAAACTAACTATAATATTAGAACAATTGTAGCCCCAAGTTAACCGCAAGCTAGTGTCTTTCTGTTCAACTATTAAACGATGTCCCAAGACCAAATCCCCGCACACGAGCGGTACATTTGCCCGAGAAAGCAGCACCTCTGGTGATGTAGAAACTGGAGGCAACATGAGAGGGAATAAAAATCCCTTTTACTTAACGAGCCATCATCTCACTCTCTCTCTCTCAGTTGAAAATGAGCAAGAGAAGCCCTTGTACTCACCAAGCTAGTATTTCATTCTCTCTCCCCTAGATTTCAGATCAAAAAGTAATTAAAACAGCTATCAAACGCAATAGTAGATGATTCAAAGTTGAACGTAATTTCATCCCGAAGAGAGCCGTAATGTCGTACTCCAGCACACTCTGCCGACAGCCCCGCCAGACGCACGACACAAGACACAGGAGCGTGGGCACCCATCCACCTGACACTGCCGACAAGACTGCCAGACACAAAACACAGGATCACCCACCTGAAGAGGACCAACTTGTTGTGCAGGGAGGTAATGTTTTTGAGGCGGGTGTGCACTTGCCATCTGAAACAGCCATGCTGCAGCTCCACCACGACCCTGCACACACACAACACACGTTACTCCATTTTTTGAAGATATCGTCCATTTATCTTTTCTAAAGCAACGTCACGCAAAATTAGATTGGACAATTTAATTCATGACTCCTTAACCGCAACAAACGCGCTCCAAAGAACGGATTGATAGATAACAATGATTATAAGTTAGTTTCAGCCTTCCTCACATGAACAAAGATATTCAAAGAAAGAATGAAGGCAAGGAACGCAGAATCTATGCACAAGGTGTATTCCCACACAAGATCCTGGCGCACAGAAACAGTAAGTTAAGAAGAAAGGCTATGAAACAAAATAAAAATTGAAGAAGAAACTTAAAGGTCATGAAAACAAGACAGCAGCGAACTAAAAAAAAGATGGTCCTTAGCAAAACGCAATCTACATTTCATTCTAACAAAAAGAAAACCTATCCACCTATCAGCTCGGGACCTCACATTTTTCCGCTAGAAGCGCCCATCCCTCTAAATACAATAGTTGTATTTCCATGAGGGAACATCGCGCACACAGAGTCACTTGATTCCATTTGTTTCGGCGTGGAAAAAATGTGTAGTAAAAGAAGGAATTTGTTACTCCTACCATAGAGTGAACTCAACCAGCACTCTCCTAGAAGACCCCTCAATAGTGACGGAGGAAGGCCCCTCAATAGTGACAGAGGAAGGCCCCCTCAATAGTGACGGAGGAATGCCCCCTCAATAGTGACGGAGGAATGCCCCTCAATAGTGACAGAGGAAGGCCCCCTCAATAGTGACGGAGGAAGGCCCCCTCAATAGTGACGGAGGAATG
>JACJUY010008322.1:0-38655 GCA_014220935.1 Platorchestia sp. MABIK | reverse complement strand
TAATAAACCTTAAACTAGTGAGATGAGATTCACCGACCCCGGAATCCGGACAGCACAGCGGCAGCTTGAGTTTGTAATTTTTTTTAGAAAATATTTTTAAGTTTTATTATACTTTTTTTTAATGAAGAAAAGTTATAAGTTATTGAAAAGAAAAAGAAAATAATCTAAGAAAAAAGAAATAGAAACCAGGATTTTTACCTGTCGAACTCCAGCCAAGCTCTAGCGTCCACAGGACGTCGCTATAAAAGCCGGCTGAATTGCCGTTTGTAGGCAAGACTGCTTTCCGCAGCCTTTAATTCAAGAACATTTGTTCTTTTAAAAAGTTACACTGAATAAGGAAGAAGTGTTTTTAACTTCAAGAGAAGAAAAAAGGAAGATTTAACTTCGAATTTAGGAAGTAATTAATTGTTTTCGAAAGAGTGAGAATTATTTATCTCTCGAAAACGAAGAGCATAATCTTAGAAAAAAGAACTATGTCTCGCCACCCGCTTCAGCGGCGAAAACTTCCAGAACTAACTGGCACAGGAAACATAGTCTTTAGCTGACACCCTGAACGGGGTCAGTACACGCTGTAATAACAACAATTCATGACAAGTAGAACAATAGCTAAAGAGAATGCTCACCTCCAATATTCAAAGATTATGTTCCGGTGAACATTTCTCCACAAAATGCCGGCTGTCAAGGATTATCTATCCCAGAAGCGGGGCCGGTATAGGTCAGAGCACATAGTGGACACGCGCTTCGGACCTAGCTTTATCTTCATCTGAGGAAGAAGCCCGCGAAGGCACCCTCCTCAACTTCGCTCGGATCCGTAGCTGAGGCTTCGGATTCGCTCGTAAAGACAAACGAACATTTTATGCAAGTTCAAAGATATTAATGTCGCCAGGAAAGTGAAGCACTCCCACCATTGCCCCGCTTGTCATAAATAGTTAGCGTTTCTTACTTTTTAGGCCAGTTTTGATATGAATGAAGACCTAGTCCCTAATTGTGCAAGATATGGGCTGTCTTGCATGGGACTTTAGCAAGGAGCAAGGCTGGATTTGCGACACGTTCTCAAATAAGATAACTATTTTTACTTTTTATCTAACCTCAATTGTCATGACTTTTATGATTATCATTAACAAAATACTTCCAATTGTCAGAAACACTATTTTGAACTAAATTTGCTTCTTTTGATACAACTTTGATGAAGAGCCCAGCACTATATATAGCACCTGCAATAGCACAAGTAAGAGATCAAAGGACATGCGCGCTGTTTTTGGATACAAGAATCAAAATCGAGCAAAAGCTCCGTCATAGGAAGTTAGTTTGCTGTCTATAATCTAGGAGCATAGTTGTATAAAATATAAAAATTTACAAATAAATAATAAAAATATTTGTTGAAAAATTTTCCGATTGATTATCTGACATAAAAGTTCAGGTCTTGATAATGCAGTGATTGAAAAAGTTGATATCATGGAAAAAGAAAATTAAGGTTATAACCTTAATGGGTGCTCACGAGAAATGATTATTCGAAAAAATGAAAAAATACAAAATCTCCGCAATCAAAACGATGTAACCAACCAAAAGTAACGATTTACGACTTTAGAACACTGTTATGCTATTTGAAAAACGACATTGATGTGACATTTGCTGCATTTGAAAACTGCATTGATGCAATATTTGTTGCATTTGAAAAATTAATTTTGTTCCGTGTAACTTTCCATCGAATGGCAGAAAAAGTGCGGATTTACAGTGCTCTTGACGTGAAAAAGGATTTTGCTTGGTTTTAGACCCTCTTTTTTTTGGTTTACTAGTTTATTGTGTGCTTATTATTTTCTTATTCATCTCTTTCATCTTATTGCATAAACTTTTCAAGGACATTCCTCTCAGGGGGATAGAACTGTTGTATTTATGGGAATTACTACTACCACAGGAAAGATGTGAGGGTCTAAGGTGAGGGTTAAATAGGCCTTCTTTTTGTTTAAATAAAATGTTTTTGTTATGTTAAGGATCACTTTTTATTTTTGGTTCAATGTTGTCCTTTTTTTCAGCATTAACTACTTTCTTCTTCAACCTTGATTTTGTTTTTTATTCTCTTTTCTCAATTTACGGTTTCTATGCCCTTCCTGCAAAGATTTGACATTCCCTTAACTCCATACTAAATGGTGTTAACTCCATACTCTTTTCTCTCTTTGGATTGCCTTTGTGGGGGATTGGGTGACTTAAATTAACTAATCATCTAATCTAATCAGTTCACTGCTGTCCTGTTTCTCAGCACCTACTACTTTCTTCTCCAATTTTTATATTTCATGAACTCTTTCTTGGCCTTCTGTTTCTCTGCCCCTTTTGCATAGATTTCACATTCCCTTATCTCCATACTAAATGGTGCCTCCCTTTCCTCACTTTGAAATGCTTTTTTTCTAATAGTTTGGGTCCGAGAGGCTTAAACTAACATATCTAATCTTCAAGGAGAGACAACTCTTGTATCTATAAGAATTAGCAATCCTTGTGAGAAAATATAAGGTCCTAAGATTGGAATTGGATAGGTTTTTTTTGTTGAAGTGCTACTATAGTATAAGATCTACCGCTGTAGTTATAGTCTACCCATACCTTATTTTTACAGACCCTGTTCAATCAAATTTCAGATTCTACGGACAAATTCTTCAGCTACCAATTTTATTTTAGTTGTGCGTATTACAGATAAAGTCTGTCGGTTCTAAAACTGACCATCAGGTGGTGGGCAGTCGCCTTGTTGATGACACTGTTTCAGCACCTGCATCGCATTGCTACCAATTTTTGCCTTGTTTTCTATGTTGTACGTGATTTCTTGCACCAGTGATGTATATTCTGTACTGTATACAAATCTGTTGGGGTGCTTTGGACAATCGGTACTATCAGACAGGGGTTCCCTCTTTTTGTCCGTAAAACTGAGGTATGGGTGTATATCACCTACCCAGGGGCAAATTATTTGTCACTAAATTTAATGTATGGAAATGACTACTATCCATTAGTAACTTTGTAAGAGGACGGGGCACTAGCATTAACCCATCATTAGACGTAGCTGTTTGTGAGCCACATTATGAGGGAGTAATGAAACTTGTTTTAACAAATGATGGTTTATTGTAGAACAGGTGATTGGACATGCAATGACAAGTAACAGGGCTTGGAAATGGTGAAGACAAATCAAAAGCCAAAATAAATAAAGCCCTGAGGACAGAGATCACACAAAAATAAAAATGCAGAAAAAAAGAAAGTAAACCAAACCGGTTTTTTTGGATTCCTCAGTATAAAACTTCAAAATAAAAGAAGAAGCAGAACAAATAAATCATGATTAGAATGAATTCCTGCTAAACAAAGTATTGACTAAAAATGAAAAAAAGCAACTAAAAAAAATGGACTATGAAATGAACATGATGGAAATCAAAATCAAATCAAATTATTCAATGGCAAATTGAAAAGAGTAACTCATGAAAAATATTATTACAAAAATGGTCTTGAAATCTAGCAAAACTGAACAACATAATCTTTCAGCAATAAAGAAATAAAAAAATCAAAATGCCAAAAGAAAATATGCGTGACACAAAGTAAATCTTTGCCTAGAGCAACAAAAAATATACACCAGCAAAACAGACTGTACAATAAAGCAACTCTTACCAGATGAACACTTGGTTTTATAAGATGAAAGAATAGCTCTGCCAAGAAATAATACACTAGTTTTACTGTAAATCTGAGTGACTGGAAGTGAAAGAAAGACAGTGCATTAAGAAACTATTCAAACACAAAAACATGGCAAGATCATGAATCTCTTAAGAACACACATTTAAACTCTTTTCTCTATACTTAACATTAAGAATCACTGGAAAAGGCAGGAGAAACAATGTATTCAAACTGAAGCAAGCTGGATATTACAGAAACATAAGAAATATATTTGGGGCCAAGCCTACAACTTAACCTTGCCAAACCTAACCTCATGATATAGTACTAGCTAGAGGTAGACTTCATCCAATAGTGTGGTAGACCTCACGCTATACCTACACCAATCTTATATTAATTACTGTACCTCCTTCTTTCTTCAACTTTTAGCGTGTTTCAAAAAATATCTTCTCAACTGTTCCTGTGCACAGGGAATCTTGTGGGAGGACACACCATGTGCTGCATAGAGCATTCTCTTAACTAGATGCATCAATGCTTCTATGGCTATACTCAAATGTTTCCATTGTGCTAGACTTAGATACAATCTATTGCTGTAGTGCTTGTGATAAATAAATTGTTTTAAATTGTTCAAACTCTATGCAACTAAATGGTACCTTTCTCCTTCTCTTTGGAACAACATTATGACTTGGGAGGCTTAACCCTTTGTTAACTGATGGTAACTCCAATCCCAAAATGGCTAGTGCTTTCAGTTAAGCTGTAGTGAAAATTAGCCTGTTAATTGTCCCACCACTAGGAGGCTGAAACGGTCAGGATGCAATGCCGGCCAAGCAGAGGTCAGCTGTTCAGGCTTAGACAGCTAGGCTCAGACAATAGGGTAATTTATGGCACGAACCAGTAATGACAATTATATTGACAGAAGAGGTGATAAATATAAACTCAGGATGTGTCTTGTGGGAGCCGACGCTCTTACATGAGATGTAAACATCTCGCCGACTGTAGTACCACCTGCCGCTTTGACACATTTAAATTATAACAATACTAAAATGGTGGAGGATTCCCCAAACACTGAATAAGCATTTACAAGCACACAAGAGCAGGATGACAGCTTTAGTAGCCCGCTTGTATAAGAGTGCACTGTACCAAGGTCTTGACGCCAATGAACAGCACCGGTCATGCAGCCACTAACTACACCTTCCTGGTGGCTTAAGCCATGCGGTTATGGCGCACTATCTATATTGCAGTGCTACCCCAAATTACATATGGACAGAATAACTAGTAGTGAATAATTTCACTACAGTGCCAAGTAAAATAATTTTGAAACAAATAACAAAATTAGGATGATTGATATTTATTGTGAAAATTCTTAAAACAATTCAAAAGCCTTGCATGTGTAATTTGCTACTCATTTTCACTCAGTTAAAGCCAAAGGATCCTTGCAACTCATTTAACATGTATCTTTCTTTTAATTTTAGTAAGTTTTTTAAAACCATCTTGCATTTGTTGAAAAGTATGGTTAAAAATTTTGATGGCATTTTTCTTGAATTCATTAACTTTATTTTTGGCATCAAAAAATTTTCACTTTAAGCACACAATTTTAAAGCGTTGATTTTTTAAAATAATGAAATAGGCAGGTGCTTTATTGGAAATGACCCATGCTGTAGCAATTTCACTGATATTTCAGGCAATTGACAAATTTCATCCTTGAAAGCGTTGTCATAAAGTAGTCGAGTATTGGTACACAAAGGGTGAAACTAAATTATCTAAGCCATACTGGTAGTTTGGTCTTGAATGCTTCTATGGCTTTTTACATTACTGAAATTATTTCTCTATCCCAGATGTACAAGCATATTGAGATTATTTAGACGTGCGTAAAGAATTAGCCGCAGTCATGACATCTGGAGAAGTGCACGAGGAGCTCCTCTTTCACTGCACTGATGATGCCTTTTACCTAGAGCCAGTGAACCCTCCTGGCCAACCAATCATGGTCTTTGACAGGGTCACTCACGATGTTGCTGTGCAGGACAATAACGGCCAGGTGAGTCAATGGTTCTTTTTTGTGCATGTCTTCTTCAAAATATACCTCGGTGCTTTCTCTTCAAACTTGAGTTGATATTTTATATCAAAACCTAGTATCATATAGTACAGATTGATTCAAGTGTGCTATTGTGATATGAAGAAAATTACAGTTTTTATGTACTTCTGTTCTGTGCTGCAAATTAGTGCTATATTTAATTTAGTTAAACAGAGCTATTTTTTATTTAAGGTATTCACAAATATTTTATTGTGTGGCATGCAATTCTTGCAGGAGACAAGTATGTGCCATAAAGTATGTGTTGGTCAAGTTGGGACATGAGAAATTTTCTCACATTGGCATTTCATACTTGACACATTGACTACATTGAAACAAATATGTACTACCAGGTAAATTTCTCACTTACGCACCAGTAAAAATGAGAAGAAGATTGATTATTTCAGTGCCTTTGTTCAAATTAATTTTTTGCGCACGTAGTAAAATATTGTCCAATTACATTTTTTACTCTTCTTAGAAGGGATAAAATAAATTCAAGTTAAATAGTCAGTTTTTCAATTCTGCTGCTTAAAACCTAACTACATAAACACAGTCAACATGTTAATAGTTAGAGAAATCTTGTGCCATTTTTTACCTTAAGTATAAATTTTATTACAATAGCTTAATTTATTTAATTTTTATAAAGTTTGTTTAATGTTAATTTCTTACTGCTGCTCACTGAAAATTTCTTCAAGGAGAAATTCATTTTAGTGAATAATTACTAAATTAGAGACTCTTGAACCCTCACTGATTTCATTAAGGAAAAATGATATTGCAAGTGCCATAAGTATATCAATGGCATTAAAAGGTCAAGTATTTGTGATAGAAGAGAATACCATGGCAATGTAGTTCAAGTTTGGCATCTGAAGTAAAAATTCAAAGCTAAGTTGGAAATTCTTTTCTCAGGGCAAAATTAGTTAGAATTAAATATTTAAAAATCAATGAAGGTAGAAATCAGAAGTTGGGTAGCATGGAACTTGTGTCACTTAGCTTAGATTTGAGATGCCGAGCAAGCTAGAGTTGGCAATCACTGAATTGCAGAGTTGAAGTCAAGGGCTTAGCAGTCCAGCTCTGCCACAAACTCCTGCTTCAACAAATGCTAAAAGCCAAGAAATCAATTGTGATTAATTTTTGCTTATCCACTTTAGTGCCCTTACCACATTCTATGCCTAAAAATTGACTGAAAAAATTGTTAGTGTGAAAAAAGGGGCTATGAAAGACTTATCTTTCATAGCCTCTTCTTAGACAATCTGCTTAAAAATTGAATGTCAGAGCATTTTTGTGTTTATTTCATATTTTCTTTTGAGATAAGTTTTCAATAGGCAGTATATGGTCCTAAAATTATGAAGGTGTATTGTCTGATAAATATTTGAGTAATTTTTTTTATACCCTGAATACCCCATAAAGAACTTTCATATATACAAATATTTTGCAGAAATGCCCAAATTTTTGTGGTGCACTAGTCAACATTCATATGCAAGCACATTTTTTTTCTAATTTATCTGTGATCAAAATTTACTCCAAAATAGCATCCAAAAAAAAATTGTGATAAAATCATTTATTGAAATGTTCTAACAATAATCAGCAACACAGCAAATCAAATGAATGTGTAGCTTGGCTCACTGTGGCAGTTACTGTTTTGTTGTGTTTGTGTGGGTGTTGGGTCACACTGAAGCAGATGAATTTATCATAGCTTTGTCTTCCTATTCTTATTATGAATGTTTCTTTATATTGATATCCTTCAATTTGTACTACATTTGTGAGATGTTGTTTATTCAACTATAAACAGGATGTAAGTTCTATAGATGCATGTGTTCATAGGAATAGTACCGCATAACATCTAACTGTATTTTCAATAACACTTTTAGTTTCTTCAATTACTATTATTAATATGAGTCTACAGCTCTAATGGATTTAAGATTACACATTTCATTTTTCTTTTTCTGAAAGTTTTTACTTGTTTATTTCATGTAATATTTTTAACTTTCCATGGTTGAAAAGCTTCAGAGGAGTAAATCAAGTTACTCAAAATTCATCAGCATTTTTAGTTTGATTTCTCCTGTGAAAGAGCATCTTGGAGAGTTGTAAACTAAGGTTAGTACATTTTATTGAAAGAGGTAATAAAAGAAACTAATGAAGTGAGATAATGTGAAGCTCAAGACAGTGTGTTTCTCAACAGTCAATTGCCTTTTGCACTGGTATAGGCTATTTCAACTGGCTTATATGAAAGTTTTTCTGATAACAAGAATAACTCTGATTTCAACTCATTGCAGGTGCCTGTTGGAGCTTCCCGCAAAACTGTGTATGGGGTTTTGGGAATGATTCACCTCATTGCTGGCCCTTACCTCATCCTGGTGGCAAGAAGAAGCAAGATTGGGACATTGCACCGGCAAACCATTTGGAAATTGGAGGCTGTTGATGTAGTTCCTTTTTCGCGTTCAACTACTTCATTGACGGCCGAACAAAAGGTTTACAATGACAAGTATGTTGCTCTTGTACATCAAGTCCTTTCTACTCCCTACTTTTACTTCTCATACTCGTATGATCTGACTCACACCCTCCAAAGATTGTATTACACGGCAGAGGATTTCCTTCAGATGTCTCTGCATGAGCGTGCTGAGCAGAGGTTCATGTGGAACCAGCATTTGCTGGAAGACTTGATCCTTCACAGGGATGCTGGTCGCTTCTGTTTGCCTTTGGTGCATGGTTTTGTGTGCATCAAGCAGTGCAGCATCAATGGCGAGTGGTTCACTTGGGGCTTGGTGTCGAGGCGCAGTGTCTACAGAGCAGGCACCAGAATGTGGACTCGAGGTGTTGACAAGGATGGTTCTGTTGCTAATTATGTAGAAACTGAACAGATAGTCGAGTTTCGAGACTTCAGAACATCTTTTGTTCAAACGCGTGGGTCGATTCCTCTGTACTGGAAGCAAGATCCTGATCTGAGATACAAGCCTCCACCCACACTCACAAATGATAATCACGAAGAAGCATTTGGATGGCACTTCGAGTCTCAAGTGATGTTGTACGGTCGTCAAGTGGCCATCAATTTAATTGATCAGAAAGGCAGTGAAGGGCGCTTACAAGATGCCTTCAAGTCCTATGTGACGAACAGCAGCAGGCAAATGATTAAAGACAATGTCAAGTACGAGTATTTCGATTTCCACCACGAGTGCCGAAAAATGCGTTGGGACAGATTGAGCATCTTGATGGATCGCCTGGTGCAGGACCAGGAAAGCATGGGCTACTTCTTGATCCGAGAAGGCATGGTACTGAAGGAGCAGGACGGCGTTTTCCGCACCAACTGCATCGACTGCCTCGACCGCACCAATGTCGTGCAGAGCATGTTGGCCCGCCGCCACTTGCAGGCGGCTCTCACCTTCATGGGCGTTCTCAAGGCTGGTCAGAAGGTCGAGGATCAGGTCTATTTTGAGCGTGTGTACAAGAACGTCTGGGCAGACCATGCTGATATCATCAGCATCCAGTATTCGGGAACTGGCGCTCTCAAAACCGATTTTACCAGGACTGGGAAGAGAACCAAAAAGGTAAGTTTCAACTGACATTACATTACGTCTGCATTAAATCTGAAAAACGTGAGCAACTTACAGGCTTAACACGTTTCCTGCAAAGGGACCTACCGGTGATCTCTAAGGGGATTTTCATAATGCTGCTGACCTACCTGCAGTCACTAACTCAATTTTTTAAAATACTTAATGAAAGGTAAATGCAGGCATGATCCCGTTAATGTTTGCTATTTTCAAGAAACTGCTAATCTTTAAATTGCTTTAAATTTGAATTAAATTTCAGTTAAACCTGTCGCAGGAAACGTGTTAACCTTGCTTCATAATGTAAAAATGTCTAATACTTTGATAAATGCTAAATTTTACATGGTAACTAACTGAAGCATTCTTTGAATGTGCCCATGTATCTAGCACACAAGCATATTTCTGTTACGTGTCACTTTAAGTAGCCTGAATTTATTGTATATGATTTTAGGTTCAATCTTCATTTTACAATTTAGCGGTGTGAATGTTTTCAGCTGTGAATGTTGAAGTATGAAGCACACGAGATGAAAATGAACTCTTTCAATTTCTCATTATCTCCGGGCCTGACCCTATATACGGCAGCATTGCAATAACGCAGCACTACTGGTCATTACAACAGCGTGGGTTTTACAGGAGTCGAGTGAAAGTTAATGATTATTGTTGTATAATTTCCATCAAAAGTTCTGTGATATTTTGTGTGAGTGATCAAAACTTACACGTGTTGTGGTTGAAGATATACATGTTTATTCCTATTCATTGAGCCTATTCAATGTGTACTTACTGATTTGTATGCGTATTAATGGAAGGAATCTCTTTTGAAACGTTTTAGCGTTTGAAAAGTCGAGGCTGTTGCCCAGGTAGATTTTAGTGATGTCATCCAATTTTGTGCGTTTTTCCCGTTGGTTTGTTGAAGTGTCCTAAACTTTAGTTTTAACCGACGATTCTTGACGTCCTCATGTTGTATAGGACCAACATGAAAAAAATAGTGTGAAGAAGCCCTACCCAATGTAACTCATTTGCTTCAATGATAAAACAAGACTCTAATCTACTAATATTGCGGGAAAATGCTTGAGTATGATATTTGCTATGTTCTAGTATTCTAATCTCATGATGCAGGCTTGTGCTTGGCCCAAACCAGCTTGTTTACGCATCTGTTTTAGGCCGTATCAGAAGGAAAAATAAGAAACTATTTTGTATGTACTCTTTTGACAACAAAGTGTCACTGTATATCTCTTAAGAATTTTCACAATCAACGATAGATTGATGTAAACTTAAAATCGTCGCTTCAATGCATCACAAGTGGCGCAAAATCTCTGACCACCTCTGTGACGTTGCAATTTCAATGAGCAGGTTTTGATGTGTAGGAGGTATTGCTCTTTCTTTCCTGCTGTACTAACTTTTTTGCTGATGAATAACAACGCGTAGCTCATGGGGATATGCCCTCTTGGGCGAAAATGTAGTTGTTTGTCTCCACAGTTGAGTTTTCATTTTCATTATTTCATACAGTTGGCCTTTCATCTGCGATTTATTTATTTCCAAGCAAGGTGTTTGAAAAAAATATAAATTTGGATGCTTCTCTCTTCAAACTGACTTGGTACAATCTAGTATTCAGCTTGGTTAAATTTTGCAGCTGATTCAAAAACACAGTTCCTCCTGTGTTTCTTCTATTAGAAGACAGCTTCTTCTGTGCAAAATACATGGTGTTTAAACATGTATTGAAGTAGCTGTATTATTGACTGTATGTAAAAGTAACTGCTGTGAGCAAAAGAGTGTAAAACGGAAGAAAAACTTTCAATTCTGGATTTGTAATTGACTAACCTGTTTGCTGCCGACTAGGGGTTATCCGTTATGCAGCTATTTATGTGGTTCCATTGAAACTTACAAAATGTTCATACTTTCTTAAACTGCTTTGGTGTAAACTAAACAATTTGTACAGTGAATGACTGATAATAAACGAAGTACTACACAAGATGTTCTAACTTTCTTATTTCGGAAAAGAGACAACTTTCATGGCATAAAAAACATAGTGTATCCCTCTCGGAAGGGTACAACTATTGTTTCTGTAAGAAGTACAAATTATTCCCAGGGGAAAATGTGAGGGATAGCACCGCCTGATTGGTAGGCCTACTTTTTCCTGTATTAGAAGAGGTTTTTGTTTTAGTTGAAGAAAATTTTTTTTTTCGGTTCACTGTTGTCCTCTTTTTCAGTGCCAACGAATTTCTTCTTCAACTTTTATTTCGTTTCATAACCTTCTTTGTGCGTAAATTCCGCGTTCCCTTGAATCCGTACTAAATAGTGCCTTTATCCTTCTTCTTTTTCGAATACCTTTCTTGTAGTTAGGGAGGCTTCAACTAACTTTGTGTCAAATCCTTCAACAGCAAACGTGTTGTAAACGTTGGGGAAGGTTGTCGAAGTGACCAGCTGTAACGACTGTTCATGCATATCATTGATGAGGGTTTAATGAGCTTTACATGTCATTATTTGGTATTATTTTCATGGCGGGTGTCCCTGAGCTCGCTTATCGATGAGTTACAGATGTACAATTTGGTTTTGTATATCTTGTAAACATCGAAAACGTGACTCATGCACTTACAGGTCTAAAATAGTTTCCCGTTTAATGATTTTGATAGCTTTGCCTAGGGAGGATCATATTCAGCTTTGTATAAAATAGTTTTTTTTTACTTATTTCATTAGGGTGACTCAAAGTTTTGTATTGCCAATCTGCTCACAAATTTGCCTGTACGGATTTTCGGAGTTTAACGGAGATTGTTCCTTAACCTGATTTTTTATACAAAATAAACATCATGAAATCAATAGCTCCTTTTCTTGATAGAACGGATGACAAAAACTGAAAATCGAAAAGAATGACTATTCAGACGACAAACGTTTCGAGCATCAGTTCATCATCAGAATAGTCAATTCCCTGAAAATAGAAAATAACTTTACATTGAACAATCAAAAAGGTAATGCTGAAATTACTGAATGAAACTAAAAAAAAAACAGTCGCGCGCATTAGCCTGAAATTGTTATGGGATAAGCACTATTGTTGACCCCTCTGGAGATGCAACTATTGTATTTATGAGAATTTGGACTCCTAATGGAAAATGTGAGGTCTTCAGATGTTTCGTCAAGGACCATCTTCTTGCGGTTCACTGCTTTCCGGTAATCTGAAACCTCTATTTTTTAAACTTTCACCTTGTTTCAAAACCTTTTTCCTCAACTAACTGTTTTTATGCGCAGGTGGTCGTTTGGGGGAACACACCTTGTGCATATATCTCGGGCTCCCTTTACTCCATACTAAATAGTGCCTTCATCCTTTCTTCCTTTAAAACATCTTTATTGTGGTGAGGGAGGCTGAAACTGACTTATAATCTAATTTAACTTATGTTAGACCGGTATAGTTGCACTCGTATGGTGTGCGAAGAAAATACAAAGAACACTGATGACTAATTCTTACCCACCACCGATGGCGACTGGTCAGGCGTGGTTTCCTCTCGATGCGCTGTATCGAGGGAGAGCTGATTGGGATACATGTGGGTCGACTCGTGTGTGCATGTGAGCCTACACTTGGTTGTGGGTGCGTACTTGTCTCGACAAGATCAGCCTTGAATATTTTCACTCCATTCCGTTGTGCATGTGGTTGTGAGTTTGAATATCTTTAATTCTTTAGGGGATGTTTCCTTCTTGTATATTTAACTTGCTGCCTGTGCTGGTTCTGTGCTAAAATCATTCAAGGTTTAAGTGAACGAATGCCTTGCACATGTATTCCTAATATTCACTGATTAGCTAATGTCATGAATTATGGTATATATGCATAGAATTGGAACGTTTATTAAATAATTACTAACACTTTGATGTTTCAGGTTGACCTTTATATGTTTTCTTCTTGAATATTGGAAGGCATATATGCGCATGTTAAGACTAAAACAGCATCAGTTGTGGGGGCTTAGAAAACACTGTTCAGTGTGTATTGTCCATGTGAAAAATAATCAAACGAAAAATTTCAAATTAGAAAATAAAGGATGTTGTCTCATTTGAGTCCCTCAGGGAGATGCAACTTTTGTCTATGGGAATTAGCACTTCCAGGGGGAAAATGAATAAGGGTCCAAGCTGAGAATTAGGTAGGCCTGTTTTTTGTTGAGGGAAAATTTTTTGGTTATGTTAAAGGACCACCTTTTTTCGGTTCACTGCTGTCCTGTTTTTCAGCACCTACTGCTTTCTTCTTCAACTTTTATCTTGTTCCATAAACTTCTTTCTCAACTTACTGTTTCTATGCCCCTTCTGCATAGAGTCCCCATTCTCTTATCTCCATACTAAATGGTGCCTTCCTCTTTCCTCTTTTTGATACGCTTTTTTTGTAGCGGTTAGGGAGGCTTAAACTAACTTATAATCTGATCTAATAATCTGTCTCTTTTGAGCGTGTATGCCAGCATGTTTGGGCTTGCAATGCTGTCATCAGCGTCCAGGATTGGGCAATGTTGTTTATTTTCAATAACACTTGTGGCGACTTGCTTGGTGCAGGGCCTGCTGAAGGACGGCTACAACAGCGCGGTGCGTTACATCAAGAACAATTTCCTGGATGGCGACCGCCAGGACGGCATGGACCTGCTGCTAGGCAAGCACCGCGTCGAGCCCACGGAGGGTGCTGGCACTCCCTGCCCGCTGCGGGACACGCGCGACCCCAGACTCTTCCTCTTCCCTCTGGGGGTCTTCTTCTCCCTCCTCATGGTGCGTGCTCGGGCTTCTTCCAAGTCCGCCTATCGAGTTAATGTGATGTCGAGGTGTTTGCCTCAAATTACAAGGAATAATGAAAAAATTAAAAAATTTCAAGCATTCGACCTTAAATCCATTAACTTGAAGTTATGTGATTTCTACTTTGGAAAATTAATTTCCAAAATCTTACTTTTTCTGTAGCTTTTGTTAAGATCAACTACAGCATTGATTGGTCGATTTTTGTTAAATCATTGTCATTGTCACTTGACAATGTGCTTTTGTACGTTTGACATTGCAAGTGTTTTAATTTTTTTTTAATTAGTGATGTTTTTGCTACTGGAAAAGCATTAAAAAGTGGTGCAACAGAAAATATCCAGATTAAACTGAACAGAAACGAATGTTAAAATATTGTAAATAAGAATTTTTAGGTATTGAAAAACTGTGTCTTGCCCTCATTATTATTTCGATTAGAGCTGAAAGGTATGTAATGTATGAATGGATTTAAGGAAATGTCAAACTATCAGCTTCGTAACAGGGATGAATTTTATTTTTTGGTTATATGATCTTAATTTTGTGACTGACTGAATGACTGACTGAGGAGATAGGGATTAAGACGATCTGTACAGTGCAATTTTTCAATATTTGCAGTTGCGGAAAGTTATTGGTGGTTGGTGTGTGCTGAAACCGTCACAACTGTTGCAAAAATATCCCAAATTACCCTGGTATTAGGGTTTGCATCCCGGGATCCCGGATGATTTGGGGCTGAAATTTCCCGGTCCGGGAATTGCTTTTTTCTCGTAATTCTAAATAGTATATATATTTCAAGATTTAAGTGAGAAAATAACTTAAAATCGTGCTGTTTCCCGGGAATTCTCGGGATTCTAGATAGTATACATATTTCAAGATATTAGTGAGAAAATAACTTGAAATCATGCTGTTTAGTATCGTTAATCACTTAGAGAGCTCAGGATAGGACTTCAGTGTTTTAATGTTATTGCAATTTACATCACTACACTGTGTAGTCTATACTATCTCATAATATGGTTCAGCTATTTCATCAGAATATATTTTGGGGTTTGGTTTTGCATGTAATAAAGAATAGATGGCAACGGCCGATGTTGTAGAAACTAAAGCCTTTGCGTGGCGATACTATGTTAAAGATGCAACTGGAGAAAGTGCGAAGTGTATAAAGTGCGGCAAGAGTTTTCTTTGCAAAGGCTGGTCTACCAGTGGTTGTTAAAGATGCAACTGGAGAAAGTGCGAAGTGTATAAAGTGCGGCAAGAGTTTTCTTTGCAAGAACTGGTCTACCAGTGGTTGTTAAAGATGCAACTGGAGAAAGTGCGAAGTGTATAAAATGCGGCAAGAGTTTTCTTTGCAAAGGCTGGTCTACCAGTGGTTCGTTACGTCACCTAAAGAGTAAACACAACATAGTGAAGCCTGAAACTGTAGACCCAGTTGCGTCAACTAGTCGCTGAGAAAAAGAATTCGTATTGAAACAAAGAGTTGAAGGCATAAGGGGCCTAAAAATATCCCTCCTTTGTAAAACCGTTGGTGAGAATCATCTTTCTGCCCTCTCTCCACAATGGCGACGTTCCAAGCTAGCCAACGCTGGTCAGATGACTTAGCAGTAGACCATCATGCAACAGCGGCAGATCTTGTACCGTGGTACGGAATCCATGAGTTTCGGATTAGTTTAGTGGGCTGTGAAATATTTGACCATTGTTCGTGATAAGTGATTAGAAGCGCGCGACAAATGGTGTAGCAATTTTGGTTTATTATGGCACAGCGTTTAGCTACGGCAGGTAGGTGGTGTGGTTAGCATGACAGGTATGCAAATGAGGAGCTTTGTAGATATTCTTGATAGTTGATAATGGTAAGCTACTAAAAGGCGTCAAAAGGGAAAAACAGTTGGAGCAAGGGAATTACGAACGCCAATTCGAAAAAATTGTTTGATTTTGTTTTTGATGGTTATGGATCGTTTTTAGGTTTGTTCCTAGTACGAGGTAAGTGTTTTTCATCAGAACGCTATTTTTTGGTCAGGTTTATTCAGTGAAGCAATATATCAGCAGCGAAATACTCTACATTCGTACGAGATTACTTGAAATGTACCGCACATAGGTGACGCCTTGACTTCCTCATGCAGGTGTTCGCTTGCGTGCTGCTGCCGTCCGAGTTCAGCTCCTTCACGCTTCTGTCACTGCTCTTCTGGGCCGGTATGGTGGTGGCTGCGTCCCTGCTCACCCTACGCCAAGGCAGGCAGCTTGTCAGCTCTCCCAAGCTGTGCTCTGCGAGTCCCCTCAGCGGCTACTCGGCTGGTCAGAAGGCTAGTTAAACGTGGCCCACACTTGCTCACTGAAGCCTGGGATTTGAAAACGGAGCTATATAGCTGCATGCATGTATTTGTTGTGCTTCGTGTTGTTTGCGCCGAAGCGTGCGTGCAAGCCTAGTACCACGTGCTTGCTTGTCACTGGTATAACTGAACTAGTTGCCACTACTAGTGCGCTGACAAGTGGAAACGGCTGTGTGCTGAACCTAGCAAAATGTTTTAGCAATTTCCTGCCATATCCTATATTCCATCGTTAAATCACGAGTAATTTTTGACTGATGCTAGAAGGTGACCGCGTAATCGTGTTGGGCTCAGAAACGAATTAAAAGCAGCTAGGGTTTTATTCTTATTGCAGCTGTTAGGCTTTGTATGAATAACCCGTTCAAGGGGATTACTTACGTCAATAGCATTACGGGAGACCATCGCAGTTTCTATCTGAGCAGACAGAATTTGTTTGAAGCTTTGTTTTTTGGGTGACACGTTTATGATTCTTTTGTTTTAAAGCTTCTGTCTAGTACTTTATGAATTCATTGCGACGATGTAATCCCTCATTTTCTTAGTTGATGGATAAAGTTTAATCATTTTTCGAAGCATTTATTACAGTAATTTTATTACTTGAATTGAATACGTGAATCCCATGTTCTGTTCTAAGCTACACTACACTGCCGAAGGTATTTAATTGGAGTTTTGTTCAGTTTGAATGTGTGACTGATTGAGCCGAATTTGTACATTGATAAGGCACTCTTGGTTAACTCGTTCAAGCGTACGTTTGAAATACTGTTTCGATTGTGCAATTAGAAATATGAAGTCTGGTCAATTTTTCCCAGCAAAACAATAATTGCTTCTGTAGAATTCATATTTAGGTTTACGTTATTCTAATTTTAATTGTTAATTACCATCATATATTTGGGCTGATATAATTATTTGTGTTCGGTTGTTTTGAGTCTTGAAACTTGAAATTGAAAGTGGTTTATATTTATTGATTGGTTGTGTTAATTTATTGTGGTAAATAGGAAATTTTTGTACGAAGTGTGGAATTACTGAATCAATTTACTATCTTAAGCTATTTTAAAATGTAACCGTGGTGGTCAATGTTTGTAATATAATCTTATGGCTTACATGCCGGTTCCAAAGGGCGTGAGCTGGGAGAAATTCGCTCGCTACATTCGTGTTACATGGAGTAGTCCGCACTGTAGGCAAGCATGGTAGCTGAACTCCTCGCAATGAAAGTGTGATTCCCTCTGTTATCTTTCATCCTTAGTGTATGCTAGAGGGTTCACGGTCCTTCAGAATATTTAAAGAACATTTAGCATTGTTGGCGCCTCTTTTGTTTTAGAAAATTTGAGCGGACGAATTTCAGGTATGCCTTGCTATTAACTCAGGATTTCGCCGTAAAACTCAATTTTAGGGTTGCCGCTGGTCGTGTTAGGCTCAATTAGGAATGTGAAGCAGCTTGGTTTTCGGAGGATTTTCAATTAACTGCATTCTATTCGGTCACTCTTCGTATGTAAATTTTCTTCTTCAAGTTTGTTTCAACTCATACTCTACCCGTTTTGTCGTTGCCGCCGTTCAATAATTATTAGGAGGCGTACTAGCAGAGGATCCAAGTTAACATCACACTCTATATTGGAGGCAAAAGAGACTAGTGCAGCAGAATGTCGACGAGGTGCGAGATGGATGTGGCGGACGACGCGTGCCGGGACTATGTTCGGAAAAGGTTTTCACACATCCGGTGGTTTGCCGCGCATTTCTGGGTGGTGTTAGAGATACATGTCTTTCCAACCGTCCCATATTGGGAAAACATGTTATTGTATTTATAGAAGATTAATTTCATTCCTGTAAATAGATTTTCGGACATTTATTGAAAATTTGATCTTATATATTCTAAGAAGATATTTACAATCTGTTAGTGTGGTGTAGGTCTTGAATTAATCCTTCATTCCTGCATATTTACTGCCTTCTACAGTTTTAACACTATGCTCTATAATAAGTTTCTGTCTTGGTGGAGGTGCACACAAACGCAGCGGCACCCGACCATATGTTATAATGCTTCACTTTTGGTGGCTGAACGAAGGCCGGTGCGTGCGAGGACGGCAGAAAAGTGTGGCACAGATTAGCTGTTTTCACATGATTTTTTCGTCGTCAGTCGCGAAAATCCTTTCAAAAGAATTGTCACTAGCAGCTGGAATGAGTGATTTTTGTAATTTTGATTTTGTGAAGCATTTGAAATTGGTAATCAGAGATACTCTATGTCGTACACATGTAAAATAAATTTGGGAAGCCATGGTTTCATGTCAGTTATTGTGATTCTTGCGAGACGATGTTTATCCAGTTACGGGAATGACAGCCTGCCGGACGCCATAACGAACCTCTGTGTCTCGCATGTGGCTGGCCTGGCAGTTCTATCGAGGGAAGCGCCAGTGGTCATTTGCGTCAATTCGATGTCGCTCAGAATTGTGTACTTTTTGCCGGTAATAAACTTTGTTGCATCAAATAGAAATTTTTTTGATAAGAATTTTTTATATAACTTTTCTTCTCATAATTTCACTGTGTTCACAACCCTGAATAGCGGCAGCCACCGAATTTCCCAAACGATTTTTGGCTAAGTTCCGTAAAATAAGCACCGGAACATGCCGGAAGAAAAACTCAGTACTGTGGGTTATCGACGAACTATATGTTTATGCCCAACGCTGAGCGCTTGAAGTGAGTTTAGCCGCAGCTCCTGAATATTTGGTGTTAGGTCAATTCCTCCTATAGCTCCAGGCTTGTTTGTAGACGTGGCTACTTAGCGATGACCAATGCTGTCTTACTAATTGTCTAGAGATGGCGGCAGTTTTTAATAACATTCAATATTGGTTAATTCATTTCTCCGAATTATTTCCCTCAGAACTTCTCTGATATTGCATACGAGTGATCAGGAATTATACAAACAGTAGCGGCCATAATGGTTTGGGTCACCAACATCTCGACAAACTATCATCAATAACATCAATACTAGAAGCTGCAATGAGCTCAATTTATACACACATGTGAAGCCACATGTCATAACTAGCAGGTGTTAAAATCTTGAATCATTTGGGTGAACAAAACACAAGCCCGTTGGAATTAGTGAGGTCGTGTGCTGGAAATTATTTAATTAGAGTGGTTTTCTTGTTTTGGTACGGACTGGCATTTTTCGGTTTACTGCTGTTATGTTTCTTTGCACCTTCTACTGTCTTCATCAACTTTTACCTCGTTTCATAAATTTACTGTTTCTTTGCGCAGGAAATGTTGAGAACACACCTTAGGCGTAGATTCCTCGTCCTCGTAACTCCTTACTAAATCGTTCCTTCTCTTCGTGCTCTTGTGGTCGCCTTTATTGTGGCTAGATGGCCGTGAACAGAAATAATAATGATCAGACCATCCTTTTCTTCCGGTTTAGTGCTGCCTTAAAATTCTGCAGTGACTACTATCCTCAACTCTTATCTCGTTTCATGATTTCTATCTCCTCAGGGGGATACAACCATTGTATCTATGGGAATTAGCACTCGTAGGGGGAAAATGTGTGCGAGGGCCTGAGCCGAAAGTTAAGTAGGCCTTCTTTTTGTTAAATAGTTCTTTTGATAGGTTGACCACCTTTTTTCGGTCCACTGCTGTCCAGTTTTTTCAGCACCTACTACTTTCTTTAACTTATATCATGTTTCATGAACTTCTTTCTCATCTTCCTGTGTCTATGCCCCTTCTGCATATATTCCGCATTCCCTTATTTCCATACTAAATGGTGCCTTCCTCTCTTCGATACGCTCTTTTTTTGTAGCGGTTAGGGAGACCTAAACTCACAAACATAATATCTAATCTTCATGATCTTTATTCATTCTTGCTGTTCTTATGCGCCTAGTGCTGGGACACACCTTTTTCATCGATTCCTTATTCGCCAATTCCGTATTAAATGTCTCCTTTCTCCATCTTTTCTCGGTAGCATTTTTCTTAGAGCTAGAGAGGCTTTAACTTGTCTAATGTCGCTCGTGATGACCTAGGGGAAGACAAAGGAGTATTTGTTCAGAGGAACTAGTAAATGAAAGTAGAAAATCTTTCGCATATATATATTTGCTATTCGTTCATAAATTTATTAGATATTACTAAGTGCTCACTACTCGAAGCAAGTGGTATCAACGAGCGTTATAAATTAAACTCTCCAGATATATAGATGAACATCATCTAGAACACTTTCATTATTCCACCAACTCAGGCATTTTCTTCATGTCCAATATTGCAATATACAATTCTTAGACACTATCCCTACCAACCTTTGCTCACAGCATCTAAGAACGAAAGTTATGGCAACATGGATGCCTCTTTTAATACAACGCTCTCATATGCTGCAAGTAGTCGCACACAGACTGGTGCCTCGCGGAAATACACACGCAAACAAGAAAAGCAGTAAAATTCGGAAAAATGTGCATTACCGTCTCAAATTTATTAGTTTTACTGTAAGGATTTATTAATATGTCACGAACTGGTCAAAAAATTTGAAGGGAGCTTGAAATGTAAAATTCACCAATGAAAATAGTAGACATGAACAAGAAAAATAACTAAAGCGGAGGAATTTCAATGGCACATTAACAGCCCATAATTTCTCCAACATTACCCTCCAAACCATTGCAACTAAATCTGTTTCTGCAACTTTTGATAATTGTTACTTAATTCTGCGAAATAGGTTTTAGTAGGACGGATTCTGTACACAGCCCCAATGCACGGCTTGGGAGTTCAACCCGCACTGAAAGCGCATTCCCATTTGCAAGACCAGACCGCACAATGTACGTTAGGAGCAGCGTGTGGACTTGCCAGCGACTTGCGCAGCGATCTCAAGCGCGGATCTAGCCTTACATTGACACATCAATTCATTAACGTCATACACTCTGACCAGCGACAACAGCTTGGCAATAAAAATGACCTCAATTTTTCCTGAATCAACTATTTTTTTTCACTATCAGGTACGTTACGGCAACAACGTAGGCGAAAGACGGGTCTAGAAGCAAGAGTTAGTGTTCAAGAAAAATATTTACTGTTGATATGACCTATTTCAAGAACGATTTCATGAACAGGCTTACTAGTGGCAGATAATTGTTACTTATTTTTCATTGTCGGTTAGAGTTTATCGACGTCTGATCGATTACTATTCAAAATATAAAAAACTTTTATTGCCACCCGAAAAATAAAAAAGGGAAAATGACAGCAAAAACCTTGAACAGCACAACGTTAACACAACGGTGCTGTCATAAAGAAAATTTATCATGAAAACATTTCCCCAACATTGATTCATATTATTTGAGATATAGTTAATTTTACTGCAAGCTATTTTCGCTGGTCGAGATGTATATCTACAGTTCAGAGAAACGGTTCCGTAGTACCATTTTACCCTATTTTTCAGCTCATTTTTCCTCAATCGAACATATTACCTTCAGCTGAAAGGTCAAGTCAAAAGATGGAACGTTAATTTTGCCAACGAATTTTGGTGACAAATGAAAAATTCAGTTCAAACAGAAATTCGTACAGTTTCAATTAAATATTGGGATGGAATACCATGGCATTTGTTTCTTAAGGATGTAAACAGAATGCGAGTCAAGTTCGCGTTTTTATCGACGCGCTCGGTTTGAATCGTCACTCTGCACGAACTACAAAAGCACAACGTTAGAAAAAACAGTCCACTTCTGACGCAGTCAGCCGTAGGACACTGAAGATGGGTTTACTTTAAACATAACTCCTCTGGTACTCGTTTTATAATAATAGTCAAGCGACCAAACACATTCGGATGATTCTAAAAGTTTGCAACCGAATCTAGCATTGAGGTTTATAGATTTAATAAATACAACCAAGTTTCATTAGAAAGGAAACTACGAAATGTTTAGCAAGCAACTACATCGCATCCTGAAATGAGACAGTCGAAAAGTTAACTTGCTGCTTTAGTTTGTGAAGGAGGAGAGAAACTTTCTAAACATTCAAAAGAATATGCTGATAAAGTCAACTGGTCATCGCAAAAAATGGATGGATCAACGTAAGTACACCTTCTGGAAGAGGGGAGATGATGATCCTGGAGCGCGAAGAAACATGACACTGTGGTGAGGGTTGACACGAATTCCGAGCAACTCTCTATTGGAGGCTGTCCCGAGGAAATGTGATATTTTGAAGGTGATCAGAAAACAATAGAAAATAACTTTGGCAACACTGGTTATATTTTTATGGTGCTAATTTAATCATCAGATTGGCTTCAGAAGTTTTTGTTATACTTTTCAGGCAGATGAAGGACGAGTTCCCTCACCGAACCCTGTGCTGCCGCAAGAGTGCGTGGTGTTTTTATATTCTCCTATACTTTCCTTAATGAGGTTACTCCTATCGGTAGAGGGCGCCCTCCTTTAACTGGAATTGTCCGATCTTTCAATATTGAATAAGAAACTGGACCTAGGCTAAAAAATCAAGAAGAAAATTGTTACCACAGAGGAGCCTTCCTAACAAAACAAAGGTGTTCCCAATAGCGAAAGAAAGAAGGCCCCAATAGCGAAAGAAAGAAGGCCCCACCTGCTATGGAATAAAAGGAACGAGGAATTTATTCACATGGTGTTTCCCCACACCCTACGCATAGATACAGCAAGGTTAAAAGAAGGTTATGAAAAAAAAAAAAGTTGAGGAAGAAAGTTATAAGACCTGGAAAAAAAGGCAGCAGTGATTCGAAAATTATGGTCCTTAACAAAGCAAAAACCAAAAACAAAAATCTTCAGCTCGTGACCTCGCACCTTACTACCAGGAGCACTAATTCCCATACAAAGAATTGTATCCCTTTGAAGGATGGATAACAGAAGTCTCATGATATTCGTTGAACTATAAGAAATTGTTCATAAAACAAAAAAAAATGCACCATATTACCGTGACATTTTATTCCAGGCAACGCATCCCTTGCATACCATGTTGCTTCATGCTCTTCGGGTTAGTAACTTGGACACCAGAAGGTGAACCCTCAAAAAAGTGATAAGATGTAACAAAAAGCGTTCTGCAGAGCCAAATGGTGACAATAATGACAGAAGAGTAAATTTAAAGCCTATATACGTGCAATACCCACAACAGACTTTCATAAACAACGGAGCCGAATCTGAGGTTGGAAGTTGACGACTGATAGGACGCTCGCTAAGAATGACGACCATAGAAACAATGCACCCACGACTACCACAGAACTGAAGTTTTGAATAGAGATTTATGGCAATTCTTGGTAGGCCCCTGTAGAATTGGTGCCTGCAATAAACTTATAGTGTCCTTCAGTTCTATTACTCAAAGTAATGATTAGGTGAAATTAAAATTGTTTCTAGATTCTTACAAATGAGCAAGCGCAATAAGCACTGAGATATGACAGACTGACTGCAGCAATTCTAATGCGCAACATCGGTGATTACTGTTTTCTCAACAGTTCTCACGAATGTACACTCATCAACAGCGGCATGTAAAAACTAGTACTCGTCGAATATTTTTGCAAAATATTATATAAGCTCGTAATTTAGTGGGAAGCATAGGTCGAGACCTTTGAAATTCACACTAATTTGGAAAAACCAGTGCTCGCCTAAATAGATAGATAGGTGTAACCTCTAGGTTGATGATGCCACTCGCGCTCTTACCCGACACCCAAGAATTAAAACCATGGCGCTACATTATTTTGAACACCTGTTCAGCACATACACCATTCACAAACAAACTTTTCATTTGCCCACGATTAACAGATGATGTAACCCGCAAGTAGAAAAAGAGTTAGTGCATACTTAAACCTCGGCGCGCGGAACTGCAGCGGTTTTGGTATCTTGGCTACAATGAAGTCATTTACACTGTGTAGGTGAAGGCATTTTGCAGATGATCATATCAAGAACGAGAGGATCTTCAAGACATTTAATGGAATTGCATCTGTGACTAACCGCCAACAAGCACAGAATCAATGATAATTAAAAGTACGAAGTGCAGCATAAGTGAAACTAATCTTTTTTACGCTCGCCACATCCTATCATGCCAACAAGAAAAGATGCACACACAAAATTACGAAAAAACGAAGGCAGAAATCATCTGCACTTTCGCATAAAATTCAAGTCAATGATCAACATTGCAGTGACGTTGAACGGTTTTATTTCAGCAACTTCACATCTGTTGCGTGGAATTCCCATTCCAGGTGTTGTTTTCATCGTCATCGTCATCATCATTGCCAAGGCGGTGAATGTTGCCCTCCTTTCTGTAACGAGCTTGGGATCGCGTGCCGTACGCTCTGCAACACAGACTAAGATATCAAATCGGAAACGCAAATTTTACTTACAAGAAACTTTTACGGCTATTATGCCTCGATATTCAAGATTCCAGTTGACCAAATTAATTTCACGGGTTAAAAAAGACACTTGATAAGGGCAGCGAGAATGAGGCGGGCAATGGCAACAAGCAAAGAAAAGAACAAGCAATTCTTTTCAGTTTAGATGTCATTTCAAGCCCCCCTACCGAAACAAAGGTAATTCAAAAAAAGGAAGGAGAAAGGCACCATTTAGTATGGAATTGAGGAAAAGCGGAATTTGGATAGAAACAGTAAGTTGAGAATAAAGTCTATAAAACAAGATTAAAGTTGAAGGAGAATATAGTAGGTGCTGAAAAACAGGGCAGCAGGGAACCGAAAAAAAGATGCTCCGTAACAAAACAAAAAACTATTCCAATTCAACAAAAGAAAGGCCTATCAAACTTTTAGCTCAGGACCTCACTTATTACCCTTAGGAGCGCTAATTCCCATAGATTCACCAGTTGTTTCTCCCTGAAGATACGACCCTGAATAAGCGTTACACTAATTTACTACACCAATAACTTTGCGTTTTCCCCTTTGCCAGCAGGATGGATGAGTCTAAATCCTACACAAAATTTGAACATGAACTCTGACGAAACTCTGACCAATTCAGAATGTTTGAACTAATTCTAAATACAGCCAATTAGAAATCTTTAGAAACGACTAGATTCGCAATTTCCACAAACAACAGTCCTTTTCTCGTGTAAATTGTCATTTGCAGAAAAAATGAATATTATTTAAAAACCGAATGGCTATCTAAAACGCAAGTGCAGGTCGCGCCACAAGAACGTGTTGAGTGACTGTGTTCATATGGGATGTTTCTAAGATCACTGTGCACTTGTATTTTCATCAACATGTTAACAGAGATGCACCAATATACTGTAAAACAAGTGAGGTATATCTGAACACCAGTCAGAAAAAATGAAAGTAACTACGCTGAGCATGACCATATGCAAAATCCTTCTGTTCGCTTTTAATCACTACAACGTAAAATGTAGAAAATAGTCGCTTTCCAACGGCACACGAACACCTCAGAGGCATTTCCTTGGCAGGAGAGAGCCAAGCACGACACACTCACTGAACAAGCGGAGTGTAAACATCTGTCGGACGTCGGAATAAACTAATAAAAGAAACACCAAGACGGTGAAGCGCGCACACACACACAAGAAGGCTGCAATAGAAGAGACCAGTTCCAGCAGTACGAAGCATATCAGACAATATTCAAGTTATCAAACGTAATCACATTCACTCAGCACATGGCTTGGCAGAAAAACAATCGCAGGACATGCAAAGTGCGCAACCAAGTCTGTACAGGTTCCAAAGAAAAACTTGATACAGAACTAAACCAGTCGTGCCCTAGCCCCTCCACCCCTATCAGCAATTAGAGATCACTGTGAATTCAAACCATTCAATGGAATGTAAATTAAAAATAATTATTGCGAGTAATTGTTTAATTGAATTTCAACCTTTAAAACAATAAACACCTAATATCTCAAAAATCAGAATTTTTCTCGAAAAATTTCATAGAAGAAAAAGTGTTTATTTGGCCATTTTCAACTTAGTGTGCAATTTTGTGCCTCTTGTTCTGAAACACCCTGAATACATAGTTTTTTCAGTGAGATTTTAAAAAAACATTAATTTTTCTCCTGTATCAGTTCTGATGATGGAATTTTAAGAACTCCGAAACGTTGGCAATAAATATTATGTTCGTTTTTACACTGATTCTTCTTTTTATTTTACGAGTAAGATTCTCGACGAATCGCGCTATAGGAAATATAAGAACCAAACCATAACAGAAAAAAGAAAAACCTAACCCTTTCAATGAGACATAATGCACAAACGTAAAATTCACTTACGTTTTTGGTCGCTGCGCAGCTCGTCGCGCATTGCCTCCTTCATTGGGCTCAGCAGCAGCACTGTTAGGTGCCTCACTGGTTGTCGATGTTGGCGATTGTGCACCTTGTGCCGCCCCTCCAAAGAAGGAGGAGACAATGCCCATAACTGCATTAACGGGCAGCATGACCAGCCACATGAGTGACTCGAACCATGAGGTGCTCACACTGACAACGCCTCCATTCCCATTTCCACCGCCAGTTTGACCACTGCCTATGTTGCTGGGCATCACCAACACAATGGCAGAAGGAGCGAGACCCAAGTCAGCGAGAGATGTATTCATGTCTTGGTCAGTGAATGGCCGCTGGTGGACGCTGGACACAAGTTTGAAACGAGTAAAAGGAAGTTTGATATTCTGTTCGACATACTGGCGCACTTCGATCAACATAACCGAAGGTTCAAACCGAGCTAACTCGGAGCTACCATCTGGCAACCGAAGCTTCAGACGGCAGGAAGTGGCTGAGGAAGATGATGGCGTTCCAGAAGTCGGCGTAGGAGCAGGAGCAGATGCGGTACCTCGCAGAAGAGCATTACGCTCCTCACGTTCTGCTCGGTCTGCTGCAATCTGTGCCTTGACTTTTTCTCTGGCTAGGCGGTCCATCTCTTTGTCTCTCTTTCTTTCAGCAGCAAAGTCCCTCAGTTCCTTGTCTTCTTGTTCTTGCTTCATTTGACGGATTGACTTACCCATTTGCCGTCTTTTGATTTCTTCTTCATGCTCTTTCTGAAGCAGTTCTTGTTCACGCTGTTGTTTTTTTAGTTCTGCCAACTTTTTCGCTCGCGCCACACGTTCTTCTAGGGGCACACTGGACTCTTCTCCCTCATCCATCTCCGAGCCAGTATCTTTTTGATCACGAATTTCACCACTAGCTACAGAAGGGATAGCAGAACCTGCAGGACTAGACGATGGAACTGAGGCAGGTGCAGGAACGGGAGACGCTGAAATAGATGGCTCTACGCCGCCAGTGGGCTTAGCAATTCCACTCGTAACTGCCGGCGTACTTACGGACTGATCTGAAGAAACAGAAGGAGCTGATGCGGATAGATTTGGATTTGTTTGTGCAGTGATCTCATCGGACACAGCACTACCTGGTTGATGATCTACAACTGAAGAGTCTGGGGCTGGAAGGTCTGTGGTGACACTAGTGCTTGCGTCTTGAGAGACTGGCAATGACGCCGAAGACTCGACTGGAGTTTGCTCCACTACTTCACTTGAGGCTCCAGGCTGAAACAAAACAATCTTTACAGGAAATATCCGTTAAGAATGTACTATAATCCGTCAAGTTATAAAACACGAACAGGGTGGTTATACCTTTTAAAATTGCTATAATCTCTTTTACAGACGGGATATGGAAATAAAACTGGTATTATTGGAAAGAAGAAGAGTTAATTTTTCATTTGTATTTTCCTTTGCTGGACCGACAATTCAAAATGTCCGCTGTGATTACGTATCAAAATGCGCATTTTTCGCTGTGCGTTCAGAAACCTTTCTTCTTGATTTTCCTTTATTAACACACTACTGTACACGGCCCGTCAAAGAAGAATTCAATACCTTTCCTACACAAATTTTCGTTTGAGTAGTTTCCATGCTTAAGCTTATTTCAAAAGTAACTTATTTTTCTTGTGACAGTAATAGACACTTGGAAAACAGTATTTTTGAGCCGCAATAGATGGAGTTATAGCCATTCGTGTCATATCCTCGTACAGAAATTCAGCATTACTGACAGCAACTGCGAGCTTGTGTATGTATATTGTAATATGCAATACACCACCGAATTCGGTATTTACAATACGCAAGTATACCGGGTGTCCCAAAAAAAACGGTTCCCAATTTTCAAGGGCTAATTCAAAAATTGTTCAACTTGCAAAAAATTATTAAGTCACATTATGTTTCTCAACATTTGTTCCATCTCTGTACAGAAATTTCAAAAGAATTGATCCGACTGTTTTCTTTAAGCAGTATTATTAATGACTGAAACTGAAAACCTGTTTGCACACTTATCTCAAACTTTGAATTTTATGATTTGAAACCATGTTTTTAATAACTTTCAACCGTTTATTAAATGAAAAATGCCACTAAATTAAAAACCAATCGAAATGTTCCTCCTATTGTTCGTTTGCTGCAAGGAGATTTGCAACATTTGCTGTAATCATCAATTTGCATCATCGGCCAATTTGCTGCAATGAGATGATGATCTCGTTAGACGAGTGATGGCGGGAATGCAACTGTGTATTGAGAGAAACTGAGAACACACCAAAGGAAACGAACAATAGGAGGAACATCTCGATTGTTTTCATTTATTTTAACCCCTTCCCCAACAATTTTTTGTTAAAAACGTTTCTTTTTAAGACTAATTTTTTTCTTCCTCCTCCTCCTCATTTGTTGAGAAATAGTCATTGTCTGATGAACTGGCAGAGTTTTCAGAAGTATTCAAGCTTCTGAGGGAAGGTTCATATTCACTATCTTCCGTTGAACTAGAAATTTTGGGTCTAACACTTGAAAATGCTACAAAAAGATGAATGCAAATGTGGATGCAAACAACACCCATCCGACGACAATGGCTGTCGGAGCAAATCTAGTAACAATATCCTTGAAATCCCACAGCTCTACTTTATCGCCTCTGTCAGGCGTACGATTTGACGAGAATACTCGTTTCACACGTTAGAATGGCTTACAAAGGCTTAAAATCGACCAGTATATACGTATGTAGCTGGTTTTTTAAGATAAAGTTTTACACGAGTATCCTCGTCGACGACTGAAAAAAAAACATTTTGTGAAGACGTGTATACACGTTTCTGCCAGGGGAAGGGGTTAATGGCATTTTCAATTAGTAAACAGTTGAAAGTTACTAAAAACAAGGTTGTAGTTTCATAAAATTTGAAGTTTAACCAAAGTGTGCAAACAGGTTT
This sequence comes from Platorchestia sp. MABIK, assembly GCA_014220935.1. Taxonomy (NCBI): domain Eukaryota; kingdom Metazoa; phylum Arthropoda; class Malacostraca; order Amphipoda; family Talitridae; genus Platorchestia; species Platorchestia sp. MABIK. Next base: position 9,240 of record JACJUY010008322.1, on the reverse strand, counting down.
TCAGTATCGGTCACTAAAAATACCTTTTAAAGACAACAGTTAGACCAATTCTTCTAAAATTTTGTCCAGAGATAGAACAAATGTTAAGAAACAAAATGTGACTTTTCAATTTTATGTAAGTTCAATAGTTTCTGAATTACAGCCCTTGAAAATTGGGTATCGTTTTTTTAGGACTACCTGTTTAAGGCTCTGGATCTCTCTAATTTTATCTCGAGTGACTTATTATTTAAATTACAGCCCTTGAAAATTGGGTATCGTTTTTTTAGGACTACCTGTATAAGGCTCTGGATCTCTCTAATTTTTTCTCAAGTGACTTATTATAGTGTACAGCACTTGTACAGCCAGAATGAGTATTAATTAACAAATGACCGGAAACCAAGACCACCAGTGTTAATTTCTTCATATCTAGCTTTAAGAGCGTGGCACGAAACATATAAATAAATAAATTAATAAATCTACTACTAAGAATGACCGTGGTGTGTTTATTCATTATATGTTTCCTGTCACGCTCTCAAGAAAAGATCGGAAGAAATTAGCACTGGCGTTCTTGGTTTCAGTTCACCAGTTAATTGATACACTCATTTTCGCTGTACAAGTGCACTATAATGTCGCTTTCAAAAAAAGCCCTTAAATACTCGAGTCCGCATCGTGGATATCGAGTTATTGCATATTACAATGTACTGTCTTACAATCATCTAGCGTAATAATACCCGTTGTGTGTATATTTATGCATTTATTTATATTTGTTTGGTGTCCGTTTCTTAAGAAACATAGTATGTATATTCATTTGTTTGGTATCGGTTACGCTCTCGTCTGAGTTTGCGGTATCATGGACACCAAATTCCCCAGTGTAACATCGAAAGATCGTCTTTACATGCATTGATATGTTTTACATTTTATCAGGATAGGTTCTGTTTGGATAGGTTTGGTTAGGTTAGGATAGGAAAGATTAGGATAGGAAAGGTTAGGATATGTTAGAATATGTTAGGTTAGGTTGGGATAGGATAGGATAGGTTAGTATATATTAGGTTAGGTTAGTATAGGTTAGATAATGTTGGAATTTTTCACGGGTCCACCTAGCGTAACGATGACATTGTCCGTAGAATTTCCACGGTTACCAGAATATACCACTGGCATCGAAAAGTTACGAGAATATATCACTGGCATCGAGAAGTTTCGAGAATATATATATCACTGGCATCGAGAAGTTTCGAGAATATATATATCACTGGCATCGAGAAGTTTCGAGAATATACCACTGGCATCGAAAAGTCAAGAGAATACATCACTGGTATCAGAAAGTTAAGAGAATATATATACCAACCATCGGAGAGTTAAGAATATATCACTGGTTGCAGAAAACGAAGAAAATATATCACTGGCATCGGATAGGCGAATATATCACTAGTCTCAGAAAGTTAGAATATATCACTGGTATCGGAAAGTTAGGAAAATATATCACCTGTATCGGAAAGTGAGAATATATCACTGGCATCAGAACGTAAGAAAGAACAACTCACAAAAAGCTTAAACAAGGCCGAAATAAGTTTGAACACATTTTTCCACAGCTTTCCACAGAAAACCTACATCAACTATAAATGCCTCTCAAAGTTTAGAAATCAAAAAATTTACTACAAATACCTTCATTTTCATCCTCTTGAATCTGTCTCATCTGGCTGAACACATGTGGAGAATTTTTTCCATCTCATTGAACGGGCCAAAATTGTGAAAGCATTCAGAATGATGATCACTCAAATGAGTGAAAGTCATTACAAGTAATCACGGTCAAAAATTCATGTAGCACATAAGACAGCTGCAAGGGAATACAGAATGTTAAGCTCATTTTCTCTGGCGATAAATCAACGGAGGTGCCAGGATTTATTCATCACATGCAATATGGAGCCATTAGTTCTAGCATAGGACAACAAAACCATGCTAAGAAAAATGCACAGCTACAAGTAAGTAAACTTGTCTATACACTGGGCTGCATCTACTGTTATTTTGATACTTTGAAGAACCCTGACTAGTAGATACCGGAATTCAAATTTTCGACTATCCGGCTAAAATTTATGTTCTAAAATGTTACATTTAATGAATTATTAATCTATATTAAAAGCCATATCTCATTTGGAAAGCTTCACTGACTCCAGGGAATTACTCAGGCCTTCACAAGCATATCTCATGCACTCAAGAAAAATGGACAACAAAAGCACACCTTGTTCTGGGAGGTGCAATCCTTCAAGATGGTCGGGATTCTTGCAGCCAAATTTTCATCAGTGACTGCTCCAGCCAAGATCTCAACGGGCACTCCATTGCTTGGATTGATGAAGTACAGAGATGGCAGCACAAGAATTGGATCTTATTGTGACAACAGTCAAGGAAAAAAGCATTTTGGAAATAAAAAGTCATGTGAACATGAAATTCTAGCACAATTTTACTGAAAATATTTGATTACCATTGTCAAGATAACAATCATAGCTCTGACATGTGAGGCAATAAGCAGGCTGTTCCAATACAATATTAAACTCCTGCAGTAGAGACCCTCTGCTAACAAGTTTCTTAAATCATTTCAACAACTGAAAGAATACAGTTATTGAGAAAATTATATAAAACTACAAGAAAACAAACAGAGCTATGGTGTTTGGCATCCTCATATCTACGGTAAATCGAGCACCTAAATAAAATACTCATTCCTGCTTGAATGGTCCCCGAGCCCGAATGCTTCAATACAGCTTGGGAGGAAGACAAAGTCGGGACAACGCTTTGCTCGGGACCTTAGACAGCTAAAGCTTCAGACAGGGCTGCATGCTCCTCTTTGCTGTGCTTTGCCCTACCGAACTAAAAACTAGTCGCGCCATCAAGGCCCGACCTACTAGAACAACTTTGTCTCTACAAAGAACTTGTTTCAAAAGTCCAAGGTGAGATACTTTTTATAAATGCCTGGTCTGTTTTTTTTTTGAAAATTTGCATGATTTACTAACCTTGACCAATCTAGAGTCAAGGTAAATATATCACTGGTGTCCAACTGTCCATAATTGCTTGGATAGCTCTTCCCAAAAGTGGTTGGTACACCATAAGGCAGTAATTAAGATAAAAATTTCTGAAAATAACAACATCACCTGGGTATATTCAAAACTAAATAAACTTACCACTTGACCGCATATAAAGCACAGTTTTTTCAAAAATTTTGCAGAACATTGCTTTGCGTCCAATACATCCCAGGTGAAGTTTGAGACCTCCCGTGTATTAATGCTAATCTTCTCTTTGATGCCCACTAACCCGGTTAACGCTCAGTACTTTGACCTACCCTAACTCCACGCATCCTTATTTTATTACTGGTATTACTGTATTATTATTGGTGCTTTATAAATAAATTCATAAAAATGAAAGCAATCCAATCTGAATTGCTGCAACCTGTGTTAGTAAAAATCAGCTAATCACGCTGACTTAACAGTAGCGCCATCAAGGAATGAAAATACGGTATGATCATTGCTATTTTAATTTTTTTATTGTTCACAGATTGTTTCTACTTGTGTAATGCACAGCCTTCTGTTTTGAATATATGCTTGAAGACACTAAAAACTTTTTTCCCAAATCTGACCTGCTGAAATGGGTGTGAGCTTCTTCGCCATCAAATACTGTTTTCTAAATTGCGATACCTTAACTAATGCTCATTAGTTTATTGAAGCAGAAAATAATTAAAGTTCAACTCAATTTAAATTTTTCATGCATCTCATTTACTAGAGAAATGATTTCCAACAAATACATTTTGAAAATAGTTTTGGATCATGGTAGACTCTTTTTTTGACTTCAATTGTGATGAATGAGCATGTAGAAGTGAGGTAGTGACATTTTATTCCCAGTGAATACTAGTAAATTTAAATGCAGAAATATTAACCAAGTAACTAACAAACTCTTTCCATTGTTGAGTTTCTGAATGCCTAACTCAAAAACTCAAAATATATTCACTAAAAGCCATGGGTAAGCTCTTTTCACACGCAAACATACCTTCAATTCTTCGTCTCAGTTCAGAGAAGCAAAAGAAACACTAATGCAAGAGCTCCAGGTCATCTAAAAAATCGAGGCAACACACTCCCCTAAATGGAAATTGTTTGCAAGTGATTTTGATGTAGCCCAAGGGTTTTGGTAATAAAATTTTTGCCAATAAGCACTAGTAGTCCTTTTGCAAGATCTAGTATCTATCACAACGGAGCAAACAAATTCCACACGTTTTCAAAAAGTTTATTATTCGTGCAAAAAACCTCTATTGCTACACAACCCATTTCAAGTGCTAAAGCCTACTTAGCTATGAAGGCAAAAGCTACCAAGCCTATTGTCAGACCATTAATCTACAAAAATATTTCCTACAAGTCATTAGAAAAAAAGAGAAGGCTGTAGTAGTTAAGGGCTACATTTTCAAGTTCCCTATCTACTTCCCCAAATCCAAAAACTCTCAGAAAATATACATACAAGAAAGAAATTAATCAAGTATTTGACTGCTTACCACAAGAGACAAGAGCAGTAGTTATCCTACTCACCAGTGCTGCAGATGAACTTGCCTCAGTAATTTCAAACCAGAAATTCTAAATTAGCCACCCAGCTAGTTTTGAATACCTCCAATATTTACATTGTAGCATGATATAGAGCAAGTCTTTTGATTTAATTAAACTAGGAAATGCCAAGTAGTTAGAACTCACAAAATGAAAATCAATAAATTTCCATTGCAAAATTTTGACGACACCTTGACTTATATATGCACAAATTTAAGCTGGATTTCAGCACCAACCATGGGAAAAGCAATTCAAGACTATGAATTTTAGGAAATTAAATTATAAGTTACATCACAAGAAATTCTAATTAGATAAATCAAAATAAAATGCAAAACTTAACATTATAAATCAGCTGGCTCATAATCGGAGCAGAAAGGATACAAATCTGGTTGAACTGCTGAGCCTCCTCCGAGTTGCTGGTTAGCTTGATGGCTACGATGGACTGCCTGAGCCCACCTTCTGAACGGCTCAGGCAAGCTTCTGTGGCAGTTGATGCTTCACTGCCATCTAGAAAGTGCAGTGAGTTGATATAGTCACTGAATACAAAAGCTCCAACATGATGATCCCACATTAAAAAAAAAATTGCAAAATATTATATATAAAATAATTACTACAAACCATTGAAGGAAGCACTTGCATCTTCACATTACTGTATAGTTATGCTTTTAGGTATGCTAATTCTAAACCAATTTATTCAACCTTATTCATTTATAAGTTTATGGCATATTTGCACTATGTGCATAACATAATTGAAAAGTTTGAAAATAAATAGAAAGTGGCATAATATTAAAAATAATACTATTGAGTAAAGCAGGTTTTCATGGTTGGGTAAATACAACTTCAACCAAACAAGCAGCATCACATATAGGTACTGTAGCAAATTAGAGTTCCCATAAGTAAGTAAAATTACTTCAGCACTCATATCAGGTTTACTTCTCAGAGCTACATAAATCTACCAGAATAACTCTCTAAAATTAAGAAGTAAAAAATCGACAAGCTGTTCTATCATTTGAAGCCAATCTTTCCAGACAAATGTGCCTCAGTGACAGTAAGATAAACCAGTACATTCAGAAGTAGTTTTGTTTGAAACATTATCAATGAATATGATGAAGTACAACTTTATTCTGATAAAGGTGAAAAGAAAAGATGTGTATTGGGCATTTATAGATCTGGAGAAGGTGTATGAAAAGGTGGGCCGTGAGGCATTATGGCAGGTTATAGGCTCGTATGGAGTGGGTGGGAGACTGTTGAATGCAATCAAGAGTTTCTACATTGACGGCAGAGCATACGTGAGTAGGGAATGAGGTGAGTAACTGGTTTCCAGTTGTGACAGGAGTGAGACAGGAATGTGTGATGTTGCCGTGGTGTAGTGAGAGAAGAGATGGTGTAGAGAGAAGAGATGGTGTAGAGAGAAGTGAATGCAAGGGTGTTGGGAAAGAGTGCGCAGTTGCTGGGACAAAATGGCACAAATTGGGAAGTGTGTCAGCTGTTGTTTACAGCGCTTGTGGCTGATTCAGAGAAAAACTGCAGAGACTGGTTGCAGAGTTTGGTAGAGTGTGCTAAAGACATAAGAGTGAATGTAAATAAAAGCACGGTAATGAAATGTTCAAGAGGTGGAGTATTTGGAACATTGGATGTGAGGATGAATGGTGAAGCATTTTAGGTACCTCGGGCTGGACGTGGCTGTGAATGATAGTATGGAAGTGGAAGTGGCACATCGAGTGAGTGAAGGCTGTAAAACTTTGGGTGCAATGAGAAAAGTTTTTGAATGCAGGAATATGAGTATGAGTGTTAAAAGGGGACTGTTTGAAAGCTTAATTGTGCCAGTTTTGCTGAATGGAGCAGAATCCTGATGTTTGAGAGCAGCTAGGAGGAAGAAGCTGGATGTGTTTGAGATGAAGTGTTTAAGGAGCATGTTTAGAGTAACAAGAAGACACAGGATTAGAAATGAGTTGGTTAGGAAGCAGACAGGTGCTGTCAGGATGAGTAGGTCGGTGGATGAAAGAGTGCTTGGATGGTTTGAGCATGTTGAAAGAATGAATTATGAGCGGCTGGTATAAAAGATTAATACATCGAAGGTGAAAGGTATAACAGTGCGAGGAAGGCCGCGGACGAGTTGGAGAGATGGGGTAAAACGTGCATTGCATGAAAGGGGTCTGAGTGTGGCAAGAGGGATAACTTCAGAAAGAAGTGAGTGGAAGCAGTATACAAGGATGTAAATTCATACGCGGTCACTGGAAGCCCGCTTGCATGTGGTGGGATGTATGATTGTCCTGTCATGGGGGCTGCGCGCATTGAAGCAGTCAGGGCAAACCAGCTATGGCTGTTGGGCCTGACTGTGGAAAAGGGTTGTGCTGGGCTGTTATTGATCCGGCCTATGATGCCTCTCTCGCCTCCTAGTGACTAAGGACGACAAAGGTTGAATGCTTGTGTATTTTTTATCTCTTTTTAATTATAATTCCCTTTGGCTTGCTGTCAGCTACCCTCCAGTAAGGAGGAAAAGCCTGGTAAATAATAATAAATCCCTTTATTCATGAGCTCAATGAAAGTTTTAGCAATCAATAGTATCAAAATTATAAGGAAATGCCATTTTTATTCACAGAAGAGCACATACAATGTTAGCAGAGTTAATTTGATGGCTCCCAATACACCAGATACACATTCACTCTTGTGACTCAAGGTATGATATGCCTCATTGCCAAGCAGGTGCTGCACCATGTTCTGTTGATCAATTTGTAGTGAGAAGTTTAAAAACAAATAAGCTGTTCTAAATAGTTCAGCTAAGTGTGAAGCAAAATTGAAAACCTACAATAAGAATTTTTGATGTTCTAGCTTAGCATTACTGAAAACATGACATTCTCTTTAACATGACATAATTAGAAACCAAGTTTCAAAACTACACTTACCAGCAATGAAGACTACAAAAACAGAATTTTGAGATTTAGACAAACTAATGGCTTCAGGGATGCTTCCAGAAAACCATTCCATGATAGCAATTCCTAAGATATTTACCTGAAACAAAATAATCGAGTTGAAATACATAACATGACATTTAAAATGAACCCCACCAGAATATTTTCAATGTACCTTATAATGGCTGAACTACATTCAAGTATTTTACACAAAACCTTGGGTATCTTTTAGCAATGTACATATATAAGTCTGCAATACAGGTAACGATAAATGTGAACATTGACAATCTTGTAAAGTTGGGATGTATTGGAAAAGGGCGAGATTTTCATCTGAATGATCAACAATGAAATTGGTCATTTTATAAAATCAAAACCAGAAAAAAGGATTCAAATTTCAATCAATTTTTGAATACACATTCATCCTTCAATTATTTTGGTTCTTCATACTTAATGAAATTATACCATATTCAATTGTCCCATTTGATGAGAAGGTTCAATTCATTTTATTACTTTCTATGCAAATTCTCAGAATTCCATATTAGTCTCTAAAAATTTATTTCAGTAAAACTGGCATCAAAAGAGCACAACTGTTTTTCTGTGATGTCCTCCATAAGGAAACAAACAATAATACTTCCATAATTTGCTAACAATGAACCCAAGATGCACTCCTGAATGTCCTGCTCTAGAAAACAAGTAATAAATACTCAGATATTCCTGAGCTTCAAAACACTTATTTTCAATTTTAACTGTCATTAAAGAAAAATTGTCTGAATTTAGTATTTTTTAAAAATAAATAGTAACATAACTACTAAAACAAAACTTACTTAGCCTTTTTTCCAGATTCAAATAATTAGGCTTTGACTTTTTTCAATTTATAAGCCACAACAATTTACTAGGTTATTTGTGTGAATGGAGAAATTTGCTTTAATAATGTTTCTAAATTAACCAATGTTTTCATTTCACTTATACAAAGTAGAAATAATTTCTTCTCACTGTAATTGTTGAAACCACATAGAATTCAAACAGGACTTTGACTATTCATATTTTCATTTACCAATAATCAAATTTTGAGTAGATTGGGTTTATTTTTTTTATAGGTGATATGTTTTACGAACATAAAATCCTCGTTCAACTTAGCTCATCTACCACTTTTAAAAAATCAGTTCAATAATTTTAAGCTACTATAGTGTACAGTAAATTCAATGGTAAAAATAATCGTTTGTCTTTAAAATTTCTCAACAATAGAAATCAGTAATGTTCATGACATTGATGATGGTAAGTTTAATGAACTTCAAATACTAGCCCCAATCTTTCACGTACTGCAGGTGAGCAATCTTTTGGCAAGTTGGACAGGGCCACTTCAATGTAGTCATTTGCTTTTCAAAAATAGTGACTAATATTTGATTCATATACATAATCCAGAAATCATACATTTTTCTCAGTTGTAATTTCATCCCATTTGACACTTACTAATCCTTTCAGACTAGATATTGGTTTTGAGCCTCCTTAATTGCAATAAAGGTGTTCCAAAGATGTCAAGCATTCTCATGCGGGAGAAACAATAAATTATGATTGCAATGCTTTGCAAGTGTACAAAGAGGGTATCGTACATACTTTACTAAATAAAGCTTCTAAAGTGTTTAACAGCTGGGTTAGTTTTCATTCTACGATGCCAAGAGTTTAACGCTTGCGCAAGTATACAAAGAGGGCAACGACCTGGAAATTCATGTATTCTATTTTTAGTTGTTTTGGGAGATCTCTGCCTTGAAATTGCACTT
>JACJUY010008321.1:0-38662 GCA_014220935.1 Platorchestia sp. MABIK | reverse complement strand
AGCAATATAGACATTTTTCTTAACAAGAAAGACTGGAAAATGATCTGATAAGTCAGAAGTAATGATGAGGCATCGTATAAAATTGAAACGCAAGACAAACATGGCAACCGACTGTTTATTACATTATAGAAAAAGCTCTTATTCAAAGATCTAAGTAGATATTTAAAATAATACAAACCAAAGGTCGTCTTATTATTCACAAAGCCGGAGCTCAAAGAATTTTCTTTATTCATCGCTAATTCATGAAATACTAATTTTACTGAACTAACTATTGTAAGAATAAAACCTACATGTGGTCATCTACTGGGACTAATTAAAGTTAATGTAATCGTACTAAAGAATACTCTTAAGAAACCACTTATTATTATAATAAGTTGAAACCGTACGAACAGCTAAGCTTCTTCGTTTAATTAACACTGGATTAACATAAGAATCATCACTAACTCACTTCACATCTCAAGTCTTCCTCTTAAACAACGAGTTAAATCACCGAGACTTCAACAGGGGCTAGCGTACGGCTTAGGCTACACACAGAACAGACAACACAAAAGAATCGGCAAAAGAACGCGAATTTGAACTTCTAAAGCAAAGATTAACTTGTTCTTAGGTAATATTCTAACCAATCTTCTAACAATATTCTAAACGATATCCATTGAACGCAACACTTCTTGTAATGTTAATGTCGTTTTTATAAACCTCTAACAAAATTTGCGTTTTTTTACATCATCCTGTATATGAAACCTAGCATACTCATAATACTCTGATAGTCTTGTTTGTTCGTTTGTTTGCTTGTCTGTTCGTGTGTCACCGTCTACTTTCGGTTATCAATAACAACATAGAGTGAAATATTCATTACTCACTACGCATAGTAGATACGATTTGTTACAAGTACATTTTTTGCTTTGAATATTCCCCCAAAATTAGTTTATTAGCAACGTGTACAAGTCGTCTATACAGTATTCTAAACATACCTTCGATTTTCTGTCTCGTAGGTATAAATACCCATTTCCACATATGAATTTATTTGGAAATATAAATGAAAACAGGGATAGGCTCTTGAACTTCGAGTTACTGTCCAAACCTTAAATGTACTTACATTCTCTCAGCCTCCACTCGCCCCTTCGGCCTGTACGTGATGACTGACGACTCCGAGGCGCTTTCTGGAGATGCAGACAATGCCGGATTCAGCCTCCGTTATACATTGAGCAACACTTGTTTATCTACCTGATGGGCTAACACGAGCTGTGGTAGACATTTCATGGATACCCTCAACTGTGTGGACTTTGAACCCTTGTGCTCGATTTTCGAACAATAATTACTCATGTCGCGGGAAAGGGACTAATTAAGGTTCTTTGATAGACTTGGCATCTTCGGAATGTAATTTTTGTGGCTAAATTTTTTCTTAGAGCCATTTCTAATAAATACGTCAACACAGAGTTCAAAATTTGATTCCTTCCCTCATAGATGAATTGTGGTTCAGATTTTCATGGTAGTGCTACGTTATTTTTTTACGCTACACTTTAGGGGCAGTTTGAAAAAACTGCAATGTAAATGTTTTTCGCTTTCAATTGAAAATTTTGTTAGCGTAGTGCCAGTGGAAGGAGAAATAAACAATTTCTGACAATTAAGGAGAAATTAATTGTTACTAATAAAATTGTTTCATTTGTTTGAAATAAGTAGCTACTGTATTTTTATTCTACATCTTTACACCTGACGCTGTCGTAGTAATATAATCATTGCATTTCATAAATATTTCCAAACACTCATTGAAATACGAGAACCGTAATCAAAATCAAACAAAACGGTCAATTAATTGTTTTTATTGAGTGTTTTGAAAGAAACGCTCATGTATGAAAAACGTGTGTGAAAAAACAATCAGATGTTTTCTTGTGTATTTTATTCACCTACATAATTTTTCTGCGAGGAAATAAGTGTAATAAATTAGAGAAAAATGAAAAGTATTAACATTATCGTAAGTATTCTGAAGCGGCCCGTATGAAATCACAGCCCTGTCTATTTAAAACAGATCATGAGAGAACTAACTTCAATGGTAACTATTGGCTGCATGGAGTGCGAAAGACAGCACAAATGTAACTATGTTACATTTGCAGTGAATCACTAAGATGTGAAAGGCCATTTTCACTTATAACGTCTGTTCTATCAGTGTTCAAGACAGGTACTTTAATTTAAATACAGCTGTATGTAATAGCAAAAGGTTAGAATGCTCTAAAAAATCAGTGAGCTTATCCGTGTTACGAATAAATTCTATTTTCAATCTTTCAGTTGCAATAAATCCAAATGATTTGCCGAAATTCGACTTTACGATTGTGAGGGATACACGACTGGACAATAGAGACATGAAGAGTTACTTGAATACAATAGTTTATGACAGCGAAGCAGAGCAATGTTACGTTGCTAAGTTTTCAGAGCCTCGATGATGGGAAATGAAGTCCGTCTTGTTTTGATCATGGTGTTGAGAAACAGTAGTGTACGTATTCTGACGTAGTCGGTGACCTAGTCATCCTAGGTTTTTTTTTGTTCAACAATTGGTCCGCCTGAAGGTGCGCAGAGGTAATGGTGCGATACATAATATTTAAGCAATTTATTTACCGCAAGTGATACTGCGCTAGATTGTTTCATAAATCTAGTACAATTGATACATTTGAGTATAGCTACTTGTGGGCCCGAACAAGTTCAGCGACTTCTAGGGCATCCTATCATCAACGCTATTCTAAGGTTTCGTTAACTAAAAAAAAGATGCTTTATAACAATCAATCAAGTCTGGTACATATCATTTTGTACATTGTTTTCTCAATGGCCTTATAACTAACACTAGGACGCAATGACGCTTACTCTGGTCAAGCTGGTACCATTTCCTTTACCAGAGTGGAGCATTGTGGCTGAATTCTCCCTTTCCCCAATGGGGAGAAATCATCGGGCGGTTCTGCCAGGATTTGAACTGCCGACACCTTACCGTGAAGAGTGCGTTCTTATCCACTCGGCCACGGTGACAATTCATCTCTAAATTTTTCATTTGAAACTAAACTCAAATTCATACGAGATTGAAATTAATCACACTTTAATTGCACTTCTTATGTGATTTTTCATAAGATCCATCCATTATCTAAGTTGAAATAGAGGAATATAACTAATAATCTGGAATTTAACATGAAAATGCACAATCATGTTTATGTTTCAATCAAGTTGACACACCAGATTTTCAAATACCTTTGAAATAGCTCTTTGAAAACTTCAATAATCGGTTGTACATCAGAAAAAACACGTATTTGGGCAGAAATTCTTCTCTGTTTCTCATAAAATTCTCATGCAATTCTGTTGAAAAAAAGGTCTAAGCCTGCTCGTTGAATTTTTGGGTTTTTCTTGAGGCGAATCAAGCTGAGAATAACTTTAAAACCACGTTTTCCAAGTCTCTAGTCATTTCCAATGAGAAATCAGGGAATACCTGACATTCATATTCCGCGAATATTTTTTAAAAAACGTCAGGGTATATATACCTTTACTATATTTTTTCACCTTCTCATTCAAGGTTTCTACTATTACAGTCTGCATTTTTAAGAAAAACGTTCACCCAAGCATGTGTGTGTTAGGGGAACAAGAAAATTAAAAAATTTTCTATTTTCTAGTTTGTTTCGTCTTTGTGTGCATAACATTGACGTGATCAGTAGAGCATTGAACGTTATTAAAGGGAGACAGACAAGCGTCTAAGGTCGCTTTGTGTAGATGGACATTAACGGCCTACGATGATGCTGTGCTTTGTCTTGGTCTATAAAATCCATGATTCCACGTATAAAGCACAAGAAAGACGACCTTTTCTCAATATAGTTTTAGGCTCAGCCAGGTACGTAATTCTTGAGTCGATGTTAAAAACCCCAAACAAAGCACTCGATTGCAAGTGTGCTGGTCCTTGCGAGTTATAAAAGCCGTCGTCCACTATCTCGTCTCTCATTCTTCCTCTTTGAAGTGAAGTTCTGCCGGAATTATTTTTAGTAATGATGGTTGTGAGTATCACTAAGTTTAAATTTTATATGGAGCATAATCCAGGGAAGATATATCTAATATGATTAAACTTCTTTAGTTCGATTAAAATTGATTTTTGACTAATGATGGGTGTTGTGAGATGAGATTCGAGCTCAGTTTACTTGATAACACTTGTATTGCAGTATTTACTGTACCAATAATGTTTAATGTTAGCACGTTCCCATTAATCATATATGCAATTCTGTAGAAGTGCAATGTTCCCTTTCAGCATTATATTGACTTGATCAAAAGGATTCTTACACGATAAAATATTAACTAAAATGTTGACTTCATGGTTAACAAATTTATTAGAAACTTTCGATGGGCACAATGTCGCTGAGAATTTCTTAACCATGTCAGTCATCATCATTATAATTGTTCCATCATTCAAGGATAAACCATGACGATATTGAAGGCAAAAGATTTCTTCTATCTGTGAGATGAAGGAAATGAGACAAAGATACTTTCGGTGCATTGAATGAAGGAAATTTCAAAAACTTTAATGATTTTTGGGACTGAAACAAATTGGTTCAACACAGTTAGACAACTGTGTACTGAAATTTAGCATGCAAGCAACAAAAGTCATACTGAATTAGTGAGGGAGTTTTATCAACCCATGTAGTAGCTGGATTTTCGGAATTTGTGTTCAATTCAAAAGGAATTTTTCTTTCAGAGCTCATTATCTTGAATGACTGTGAGGTACAACTTTCGTTTGCGTTGTTTTAACCCAATTTTTTTGAGGAAGCTATATTATTTTATTTCATTATTCATGCCCTATACTTTTTCCAATAATTATAAGTACGGGACTTTAAGGTGTATTTTAACACTTTGACTGCGACGTGTGCCACCGGTGGCCACGGAGGGAGTTTTCATAATGCTGCTGACCGACCAGTAGTCACAAACTCAATTTTCATAAATCCTTAATCGAAGCCAAATTATGACACGATCCAGTTAACGTTTGATATTTTCAACATTGCTTACTATGATTGAGTTTAAATTTGACTTGAATGTTGAACTTCAGTCTTACCTGTCGCTGTCAAAGTGCTAATGCGCATGTTTTTCAAAATTTTTATATCGACTTTATTTAAATCACCTCACTTGCTGTCGCACATTATTTTCTCGATGGTTTGTGTTGTTTTTTGCTAACTTTCTTCTTATCTAAACCTTTTTTAAAGCAAATTTATGCATTTAGCAAATTCGACCGGAATGTCATTGAAAGTTGTATGCCTCTTTTTTGATTAATTTCGTAAAATCGTTGACGATGTTATGTCATAGCTACGCACAACGTAGGTACTTTCCCATTTCTATATTGATTCCCCACTCACCTAAGAAACAAAATCTTTCACTGCTTCACATCAAATTCCTGCCCGCACGAAACTCAACGCCTATGTTTCTCAAACTTTACCTCAAACCACAGCCTAAAATTTGATGTTTTCAACTCCATTCAGCTTTTGGTGTTCAATTCACGGCAGCAGCTGCTGACGCTGCTGGCGTGTGCCAGTTCAGCTCTGGCAGGTTGCGGCGCCTGGCCGGGGCATCGAGGTGGGTGCCGTGTTTTTGTGATCATCGTGACTGACTTATATCATAACTTGATCTTTAAAAAACAAAGTTAAGTGTCGTTTAATGGACATCAGTTTTTTCTGTTCTGAACTTTAGTGAAAAATTTAAAAATAAATGACACATTAAGGAAATTTTGGAGCATTAACAATGAGCGCTGTTATGATTATTCATTGGGTGAGCTTCATCATATGTTTAATTCATTGATTTCCTCTTGTACTAATAATTTTTGAGTTCTCAAATTATCTCAAAAATGAAACGTGTGAGTATTAAAATCGAGCTTAATTGCCTGCATTCAATACCAAATGGACTGAATTACAATAAAATAACAACGTTTCTTCGGGGGCTTGTTTACAAATTTTGTTACAATTTTAAACTTGTTCATTGTCTGTGTAAAACTACTTATTCCAACAGATTTTTACACATGAGTTCCGTTAAAATTACATGCCGTTTTTTCCCTGCGAAGTGAAATGCAATGCTTTTTATTTCCCTTGTGTTGATGGACATTCCTTGTGTAAAATTCGCAGACTTGTATTAAATAATGCACTGAACCCCATTGAAATTTCATTCATCTAACATTTTGCCCAACCCAATTTATTTATATCACACCCTGCAAAATTATATTTCTTTCAAATTTATTCAACTGACTGTTGCTAATATTGAGTACAAATAATCGTCTTACACCAGCGCGTCGGAGCAATAGAAGCTATTTAAGAGAGGTGCGGATAAGGTGAGCATTTCTCTTGCATACGTTGTTCGTAGCGTCCCTGCTTGGCGGGGTCTGGCACTACCCTCGCTACCCCAACGGCACCTGCTATTTCCCAGCCTAATTAATTATCGAGGCAAAACAAGGCCAAAGCATGACTATATGTTTTGGCTATGTAATTATGTGGCCAGACAAACTAATTTTTCAAGTTTGCATGCGCAGAACTGTTATATCTTGAAAACTACTTGTGTTTCACGTTTTTTTTTTGTTTAGGGGGGCTCGCTTGAACAGCCATATATAGTTTTTTCGATAGGTTCCCTCATGCTGAAATGCCTTGTGTTTCGCCAGCCCAGAGAGCTGGGCCGAACCTGGTGGTGTTTGATTCGCTGGCGTTCGAGCCCTGATGTTTTATGAGTGTTTAAATTTTAGGAATGACGAATGAACGGGCCCTGCTATGTCACCGCTAACCTTGCTTTTCTAGCCCTGAGCCTACAACTTTTTAAACAGCGTAAATTTCCTTGTGTCGTAACCTGAAGTTTATGTAATCGGGACTTTTGTGAAAAATGTTTATGCTTGAGAACGTTACTTCATACGAATATGCATAAAATAAACGCTTTGCACACGCTCGCGTTTTTTTTAGAGAAGTGGCATGCAAAAACACTCCAGTTCTGAAGATCAAATTTAAATCATGGATCTATACGTTTACATCTGTTCCTATTTATCTCATGATTAACACCAGACACGTTTACCGACTGTGGTCGTAACCACATTTCTCTCCGCAGTTTTGACACCAACAAAAGAAAATGAAGTGGCGGAGATTCGCACATGCGGTGAAACAACGAGCGGCAACGGAACCTCTTTCGTGAACCCCAGCTACCCTGACACAGACACGACCGTCAGCGACTGTCAGCTCAAAGTTGAGCTGCTGAGCGACGTCTGTCAGCTGAGGCTCGACTTCGACAGGTTTGAGCTGGCGCAGCCAAACGTTCAGGGGGAATGCGAAACTGACTTCATGAAAGTCACAGGCACTGCGAACGACAACACAGTCCCAACTCTGTGTGGGACCAACTCTGGGAAACACAGTAAGTTATTGCTGCATCACTAAGTAAAATCGAAGAAGAATTCATGGTTGTTCGTTTTCAGCACAAAATTTAGCTTGTGTCATATCTTTTGGAATGGAAAAAAAATTGGCAATTGCTATTTTAATTTCATTGACATTGCACCCTGTTTTGGAATCCATTGATTCCCGTTTTTTTTTGGAACAAATTTTCTATGCCTCTGAGAATTGTTTTGAATTTAAATAAATTACATTTATAATTTGCGTAAACATTCAGGCAGATCAGCTTGAAAAATCCCTACTTAATGATTTCCGTTGCTCAGCCAATGATGAAATTTTTTGAAAGCTTCTGTGCGCCAGACATAAAAAAACAATAATTGTCTTAAATTAACACTTGGGGCTTTTTGGCCCTTGTATTGCAGTTTTAGGAAGCCGCTTAGAACATGTGGGAATTTCATAGGCCTTCAATTTTTGATCAACCCTTGAACTAAATATTGGATCAATTTCCCCCAATATTCTGTATTTTTTTAAAAGCCGATGTTTCTAGAATATCATAGACTTTTCAAGGTCCTCACTGACGATAGATTCTTTGAAGTTCTCTATCTTTTGGTTCTTTTGGAACTTGATTATGGGATGATGCGCTAACCAGTCGTATCTCCATGTTCCTAGCGTTACATTTTATTGATCGTAGATCATCAGTAGTGACAAGTAATTATTACAATACTGTTTTTTATGATTCGCTACGGTATAATCGATGCATGTGGTAAACTTCCATTATTTTAAGTTCAATTGTCGAACATTTTAAAGTGAAAAAAAAGTTTTTGTTCTGTTCCAATACTTGTTTCACCTTGTAGTGTATCCTCATGATAAAGCTATGTGATCGTTTTCCGATAAATTTGAATAAGAAAAGTGTTAGTTAAGATTAGATTAGGTTAGGTTGTGCTGTATTTGGTTAGCATGCAAATTTTCAACTGAGTTTGTGTGAGACCACAGAGCGTTAGATATGGAACATTTAGCGCAATGCGGCCACACAAGCCCGATTACGATAAGGACATATTTATGACAAATCTTTTCAATTATAGTTTCTAATTTATTCTAACTTAACTGGTCTAAATGAATTTTAAAGTGTACGTGGACTTGGACCCAACTGGTGACTGTCCTAAAATCAACATCGACACCGCTGCTACCTCGAACACCTCCAGAGAGTGGAACATAACCATACGACAAATTCCGTGCGACTCTCGCTATAGAGGTAACTCACACATTTTTGTTGATTTCACTCCCTTTTTTGATTGCAACTTGCCTGAAATGACACTCTGTGGTTGAAGCTGGGGTTGCAATCCTGAAGCAAGCAGTTATAGAAGCTCTACATTTGAATGAATGTTGATTGTCATGCTAACCGATTCTTTATATGTACATGATGATATTTATAAAATATTTGAAAAGTGGACTTGCAGCAAAAACTTGAACTAAAAAGGTGTACAGAGGCAGTGTGCATCGGACTCAAGTTTTTCTACGCATGTTGGTCACTGCATTCCAAACTTGTTTCAATGACTAGTTATCCTCACGATCAAATCATGTTCATAAATTTCAGGAAATAAGACCAAAAATTTTGCGTAAACAAGAAGAGATTTGGGTTTGACGACCTTTATTTCATAGTGACTGAGCTTTAAATCTGCCGTCGCAAAAAATTGTGGGTTCAGATGCAATAGCATGACACAACATGTGAGAAATGGGAAAATGAGATTTTTCTTAACCTGTCATCACTGGAAGGCGTGGTATATGCATCGTGGGGTTGTTGTATGTGCATCGTGGGGTTGTTGTATATGCATCGTGGGGTTGTTGTATATGCATCGTGGGGTTGTTGTATATGCATCGTGGGGTTGTTGTGTGGCTGACATCGTGAAACAATTCTTGCATCTTGTTTGAGACTTTGAAATTTTTCACATAATTCACACAAGAATATTCGAGATCACTCCATATAACAATAAGAGAAGTAGTATAAATTCCATTTTTTTGCATGTATCTTTGAATTCGACCTCACTTTCTCAACTCTGAATCATTTCATCTAAGTACGGTTGGCGAAATTTACGTTTTGTTCTTTCATTTTGTGGAATATTTTTTTAAATTTAGGTGTACATTACTTTTCACTTACCTGTACACGCACAAGAATTAAAGGACTTAAAAAGTCTTAGATTTTGAGATATACCTATACGATGTGAAAATATTTATTATTGTGGGGTGAACGAATATTTTTGGCTATAACTGTTTTTCGATTCCTTTGGAAATAAACTGTTTTCATTTCTTTCTCTTCTTTTAACAGTGAGGCAAGACAGCTACATTGACAGTCCAAGCGTTGCATTCAGTTGTAGTTAGGTGCTTAGGTAAAATTATTGCTGGTGTTATCGTGCACTCCAAGTGGCTTTCATAATTATAAGTCTTCAATAAATGCTTCAAAATCAAAAATTTTTGTCAAACTATTGGTTTCCTTGCACTGTGCCTTTTTGATTTAAGTTTTAAATTTATCCTCTCTCTCGCACTGATCGCTTCAACGCTGGGATTTGCAAACATGCTTATTTGTATATGTGTGTACGTATATGGGTGCATGTGCGCATATGGGTGTGCATATGTGCACATACACCTGTGTGTACTGGACTAGCAACTGGTAAATAAACTATGAATACCAGCCTTTTCTCACTCTCAACTTCTAACACTACCCAACACATCATTTCATTCTATTATTGCAGAGCAATCCAAAGCTTAAACGTCTTATACATGTAAAATGTGGTACCTATGTGTGTTTATCAAATGCAGACATTTTGCGCCATATTTCAAAGATAATGTAATTTTTTTTCTAATATGAAACAATTTTTGGGCATTCATGTTTTCTTTCTTACTCACGTCCAAAAATGCTCTTGTTAGGCTAGTGTAGTGCAATTATCATATCATGTCTTACGCTCTAGAGTATATAATAACAACTGCGCCTAAGCCTCACATATTTCTGGAAATATTTCTGTACTTGGGAACCGTTGTAAGACAATCGTTTTCATGTTTCTAACTCAGATAGGCTGTTTTGTGCCATTATTTCTGGTACGGAAATTTCATAAAATTCAGGCCGTAATAACAGGTATTTTCTCGGTGTTTCTCAATTGGAATGCTAGTTTATACGGACTAGTTTACGCTGATATTTACGCACATGTTACTTGTGTATATGTGTACGTGTGCACGCTATGCGTGCGTAGATGGGTGAATGTGTCACTACGTAATACTTCATTTCACTTCATTATTATAAAGCATTTATAAAAAATATATATATATTTGTTGCGCGATCACCCACATTTGATAAATCACACGCTTATGAACTAATAATCTTTTCGATACAACATTTAATTAAACATTGTCAGAATATTTCATAAGAAATTGTAAGAAGCAACACATACTGAAAAAGTTGCCACGAATTTCCTTTGTTCATTATCCTATATTTCAGAACATCGCACAGCATTTTAAAGAACGCGTGTGTCTTGTGATTTCCTCGATGCATAGAAATGTATTTGTGTATGTTTACGTGTGCGTAGGTATGTATGTATGTGCACGTACATGTGTATATATTTACATGTACATGTGCACATGTGTGTACTAAACCGACAACTGGCATTTTTAACTAGAGATAATGGTCTCTTCCTGTTCACTCTCAACTTGTAACATTACCTAACTCGTCATCTCTTTATTATTGTTCAGCATTCACGTTAAAACTATACATTTTTTGTGTGATCATCCATTTATATTTAAATAAAATGCATATCAACTAATGATCGTTATGTTAAAATGATTTAATTAGAAAAAACTTGTAATTTTCGTGTTCCTCCTGCTTATACTCGTTTATGTATTTTTTTCTTTCACGCTTTCGTTGAAATAACATTTTGGAACATCGGCCGAAACAAGCGATTCATAAAGTATTTCCTGGCGCCAAGAATTGCGAAGTTTCATGTCATGTATGTGTAAACTGTCAAAAGTCATGAAGTTGTGTTATCTCTTATAATTATCATTACATGTATCATCAAATGTAGTTAAGCATGATTAGGAGTACATTGCCCTCAATCATTTTTCGACTAGTGACATGGGTATTACAATACTCGTGTGTGTATCATCTAAGTGTATTAACTTTAAGATATTTAAAAACCAATGATGGTACTTTTGTACCATCTGTATTGGAAATAAACTGTTTTTCTTTTTTTTTTCACTACACGCACAGCACCGGACGGCTGCACTCAGTACTACACAGCGTCCTCTGGCGTGGTGGAGAGCTTCAATTATGCCACGCCTACTGCGGATGAAATAGGTACATTTACATACTAATGACAACTGAGATCACTTTAGCAGCTGTTGAAAGTTATCCAAATCTGAAATATCTTTTTAGAATAAATGAATAATTTCCAAAGAATAATGACAACTGAGATCACTTTAGCAGCTGTTGAAAGTTATCCAAATCTGAAGTATCGTTTTTAGAATAAATGAATAATTTCCAAAGAATAATGACAACTGAGGTCACTTTAGCAGCTATTGAAAGTTATCCAAATCTGAAAAATTGTTTTTAGGATAAATGAATAATTTCCAAAGAGGCACTTATTTGCCGAATATAACGTGTTCCATCATGTGTTGAATTTATCTGTCGTCATTTTTCCTTGAATGGTAAATTCCTCGACCAAAAGAATTTTCTATCTCTACTTGATTCTTCTGTATAACGGACAGAGCTGGTCATAGATACTCCAAAATGTATCTAGATGCTAGATACTAGATACACGGGGAAAATGTATCCAAATACTAGATACTTCTCCTTTGATTCTCTATGTCTCACTACTTCATCGTACAACATACACCAAAAACCCTTATAACACTAAGATAAACACGCAAGAGGAATTTATCCAACGAAACATATACAAAATATATCTTTATTCCATTCGTTATACATCTTCAGAAATACTTTAAATAATTAACCCAGTTAACATGAAAACTAGGATGGAAAAGCTAACTGCTGAGTATAACATAAAATTGGCAGCTTATTAATAATTCATTATACAAAATAAATATGAATGATAAATTGATAACAATCTACTGCTCGGACACTTATAGGTGGTCGAACGCTGAGCATTCAATTTTTTATTTCATGTAAAGAATCTGATGTTGGAGCGATCTGATCTGCCAAAACATTTACTGAATGAAGTAATCGTATCAAATTCCGTAAATATTTTGTCAGATCTGTTAGCCACATCAGATTCTTTACATGATATAAAGAGACGAAGAGTTGAATGCTCAGCGTCCGAGCACTTGATAATTACCATTCATAATCCTTTCAAAAGAAGAAAAGTTCTCAATTTAAATAGACCCTGATCATAATGTGATGTTAAGATCGTTGATTTACTAATCGTAATGGGAGCAGTTTTGAAATTTAAACAAATTAATTGCTCTTCGGCAATTCCAATCTTTCGAACATGAAATCCGAGAGCGATGATCTCCGAGGAGCCATCAATGTTAGGCCCCCGAGAGAAAACAATTTCTCTACTGGCGCAGAAGACGGCAGCGATGCATTGTGTTGGAAAAATACTCTTTCTAAAACTTTGTGATCTCCTAATACATGCAGGTCTTGCTTGTGGCTTTCAAGAAATGACAGCAGCAGCATCTCTGATGACGTACGACTTTTTGATCGCTTAGAAAATTGATGGAAGTCGTCCACATCAGAGGAAGTGGATTAGCGATACGATACCTATAGGGTTAGGGACATACAGACATAGCTTCGGTAACCAATATGAATAATAAGAATAAGATTAAGATCACCCCACGCTCATATAAGGACGAAATTTGGATAAACTACTGACTAAATGGAACCAAACGAACACGTTCTGTTGACTCTTGAACGAGCTACGCTGTCTTACATCATACATTCGTCCTCTATGTCTATGATAACCATAAACACACATGGTTAACGGTAAGCAGTAGTTAATGATTTGAACTCACGGAAAAATAATTAGCTTTTGACTGGTGATATGGATTTTCTTATTTAATTATTACACTACTGGGAATTGAATGTGGAATTAGTATTATTATTTTGTTTTAGAGCCATTTCCTTGTTTTTGCAAAAAAATAAAAAGTGTCTAGTACCTATGGAGATATTTGTGAAAGTATCTAAAGATACTTGTATCTAGATACTCTTCAAAAATATCTAGATACAGCAATTAGATACTCAATTTCAAATGTATCTAGATACTCACTTAGATACACAAAAAGTATCTAGATACAGCAATTAGATACTCAATTTCAAATGTATCTAGATACTCTTCAAAAATATCTAGATACAGCAATTAGATACTCAATTTCAAATGTATCTAGATACTCACTTAGATACACGAAAAGTATCTAGGTTCAGCATCTGGATACTGACCAGCTCTGATAACGGATAATACTTTTTTGTGAGCAAACATGATGCTTCTGTTTTTTTTTCGAGAAAGCCATGAAAATTGGATTGTCAGTGAAAGCTAGTTATAACAAACTAAGATTAGCGTGGAGTATTGGGATTGGAATGCAAAAATGTTCAATGTGAGATTATACTTTATATCCTTTAAGGATAAATGTTACAGAGCTCATTCTCTAATCATATACTTGAAAAAATGAAGTGGGTTACTATAACTGAATGACGTTGGCAGGCTTATTACTCCGGTAACATATGTAGGAACATCTAGTTGAGTTTAACGTAAGTCTAAATTTGTGTAAACTTCATTCCAGCCTCCTTTGACACGAACCTCCACCTAAACAACCTGCGGTACGGCGTGTGTGTGGCCCCTCGCTCCGGCTACTGCAGCATCACTTGGTCCAAGAACGATGACGGGGGAGCCAACCCCTACACCTTCCTCATGAGTAGCGACGGCTCTGTAATTCCTCCTGAGCAGGCTGGTGAGTTTGAATTGGATGTATACTCACCCATTGGATGTATACATTGTGTGTATGTTTGGCGTGGGAGATGTGCAAAGTTGTCTCCATAAAAAAGAATTCGGAAATCAAGGAAGGCTTTCTGAAATAGACGAAGACATGGAAATTGTGTTAATCCCTTCGATATGAATACCAATTATATTAATTAGAAGAGGGGGAATGGGAAGAAGAGACTCATACGCTTTAGGGATACTGTACACAAATATCGAAAGTAATTTTTTTAGTGAGTGAAATTGGGATGCAAACTTAGTTTGGGTCACAAATGAATTCATTACCTATTTTAAATCGCTGGAGCAGGTACCATGAACGCTGTTTGTGTACTCAGTCTCTACAAATTTAATGGTTATGTTAGGGTACGTGCTGCGCACCCTACTGAGTTGGGCAGGTGATGAATAAAGACAGAAATTGCCGTAAGGAATTACCTAGCTACCGGAATAAAGACAGAAATTGCCGTAAGGAATTACCTAGCTACCGGAATAAAAAGAGAAAATATGATGCCATGTAATTTAGGCTGAGAAATAATAATTATTGGACGATGTGACTTGGCGAATAGCGCTTCGAGAAGGAAATGAGGAAAAATTTGAAAGAATACATCCTTAGCTGTGAAACAGAAATCACAACAGACACTCACAGAACGAGTTAAAAAGTATTGGGCAGTATTTCATTTAGCGAGTGACGATAACAATTAAGTCCTTACACATTGCGTTGCATTCTTTCCACTAGTTAAATAATTCTTTGGAACATCCAAAGAGCGCTCTGCCTTTAAGATGTTATTAATAACAGTAAACCGAAGAATATTTAGCTTAAGCTTTTTTAATTTTTCTTGATAGATCGCTCATCCTTGTCCTGAAATTTTCAGAACATTTTAATGTTCCTACTCTAAGAGTTACCTTACTACATAGATTAATAGCCTAATGTGACGAAATTTAGAGGCTGTTTAGTATTTGTCTAGTGTACATGACGCGTCAAAATTGACTGTATACGATATGTTCTTTCCGTAAATCTTACAAACGTGGAGAACAAACAAATGTCTCCATCCTAATAGTACACGTATTTAAAATATTCTTGTACTTGTGAACTGATGAAACTCGTATCACAGATACGGTCATCAAACATCCTTAAGAGCGTGACAAAGAAACGGACCAACCAACCAAACAAGCAACAACTGTGTATTATTATTTACTAATGTATACAGTCCTCCAGACGGGATTCGACATTTTCCTTATATAAATTCTCTACATGTGAATGACAAACAAGTATATCCAACCTGATAGAACCCGCGATTAAAATATTCTCGTACTTGAGCAATGGTGTAGCTCGTGTTACAGATACGGTCATTGAGCATCCTTCAAATCAAAACAAAGAAGCTGTTGGATCAAACAAATGGATCAATTAACAAACACTCCAAGAGTATTATGAAATAAGAGTTTGGTTAATACCAAGAAGTTTAGAAAACAATTTTGATTTCTTTTTCCTCGCGATAAGTTGTGTTTTTTTGAACAATAGATTTAATTTTCATTGCCGCCAAATATTTTAGCTTATAACGGTTATAAACAAAACACGGTTATAAACAAAAATGATCGGATGCCAGATTTTTTACATCATTTGGATGGTATCTATAATACCGTACAAATAAATATGAATTTATCCAAAGGAATATTATCCAAAGCAGTTTGTAGGCCCTATATATTTCATATATTCTTAAATATATATATATATATTTATATGTATATATATATTTACTCATACATACATAGCTCGCTCTAGCATATTTATGTATATGTATGTGTATAAATTAAGCAAATTATCATAGCGGGGACTCTGATGACGTGATCATCATGAAACAAACTTATCTTTATATAGTAAAAAGTGTATTTATTTTAGAAACTTAAATGAAAGCTGAATGTAAGCTAAGTCGGATAAAATGTATTGCCTGATTTCGTACTGCATTGGATAACAAAAAAGGAGCTATCGAAATATGAAGTAACAGAAAAGTTATTAAAGCGGGTGTCCCATGTTGCTTTAGGGTGTACATAGTTGTACAGTTTTTATACTCATCAATTTTATGTCGTCGAAAGTTTTGTACTACAGTAAGCAATAACTTTGTTGAACTAACTTGAGAGGACTCACACCTCTCAGTATCCCAAGATTACTTCACTACAAGTAACAAAGTCTGATCACTTTCAGGCACACTGGATGTTTCCCTACAGGGGGCAGAAGACTGCCCCACGGACCACGTGATCATCCCAGGGGGCGAGTTTGTGGACCCTGATGACTTGACCACCACATTACAAGCTGACCGCTTCTGTGGACTGGGATTTCCGTATCGAGTGACGTGTGAGTGAATGAAAAAGATCTGGGGAAAAAAAAAACATGAATGTTGGAGAGTGATTAATTCAACACGGATGAAAGCGTGCATCCTAGTTTTCCCCTACATGATTATTACAGGTAGTTAATAAGCTCACATAAAAATTATGAGAAAATAAAAGCTGGGTGATTGTTTCTTCTAGAGCTTGCATTGTAATTTACCGAATCGTCTTAATTTAATGCCTCGCATGTTCTCATTGAGTTACATACATACCTTCATATTTATAAAATCAATCCAGATTTCATGTATTCAAAAATACACACAAAACTAATGATAACACGGTTGTGACAGGATGTTCATTCGGCCTGTCGTTTCTTTCTATCCTAATCCTACAAGTTTTGCATACAAAAATTATTGATAATGGCATGTGTTTTGAAGTAAAGTAGGAACGGAAACTAGCAAATTGAGGCGTGTGACTTCAAAATGCGTTGGGCAAAAGCGTCCCAGACGATCGACTTGGCATTTCCTACCGATAGTTGTCAAGAAAATGAACTGATTTTCAATGAGAAACACTCTACTTAAATACTTTAATTCGTTGATTACGAGTATTAATCTGCATTCCTTCTCGTTGAATATTACTACATTCATTCTGCATTTGCAAAATTATTCCTGTATTCAACTCTCACCTAACAGCAAGCATTCAGCCTTTCGTCATGTACGTGACGACTGACGAGGGTGAAGTGCCTCAGGGTGACAAGGTCAACGTCGGATTCAGCCTGCTCTACCGGCTGAACGTGTGCTGATGAACGGAGCATCACTACGATCCGAAGTTGGCGACGGGCACCAGGCTTAAACTTCTCCAATTGCTGCAATGGCTCGTCTTCCCTTTAATTACTTGAATTACTCGCCTATGACAGGCAGGAGTAAGTGATTCTTTGCTTAGAATACACATTCCGGAAATATGGCGTCAGGAAGTGCTGTGAGTTTCAAAGACGAACGTTGAGATGTCAAATTTATTAAAGATGGCTTTCATTTAGCCTTTAATAAGAAATACAATTCAAAAGAGAAAACCACACCTTGATTTAGGAAGTTAGTTAAAGATTCCAGTAATAACTTGTAACGGAATAAAACGAGAACCAAATATTTTATTTCTCTCACTCTCTTTAAAAATACGGCTTTCGTCCACGTATTCTTCCTGGATGACTACGAAACAATGTGTGGTGTTTGTGGATACGCTTTCTAACGTGTTTAGTGTACTGAAAGTACAACACAAGTGTTGTATGTTTGCTCGCTACCTGAGATGTAGGATTTGTAGCACTGCATTGGTTGCACTGCGTGCTTTTGCTAGCTGTATGTGGTACACTGTATACTCAGTGTGTGCAATTTGTACAGAGTAAGGGCTAAGCCTGAGTGTTATGTAATGCCACTCTGACGCATTTCCGATGTATCAGGAAGCATGACCCTTTCAAACAAAGTGCTAACTAGTAGATTAGCACTACTCGCATAGATCGAGTATGTGATACTGGACAAGATGACGTGTAGGCCAAGTTTAAGAGGGAACCATTGTTCGTGCACTTGATCTGTTCATATGTGATATAAAAATTTTTGTTGATTTTATAGGAATCCTGTACCACGTTCTTTATCTAGGAGAACATCTCCTATGAAAATGATATTGTTCGACTGTTCAACCCAGCTGAGCAACTGACTATAGTTGTAATAATAAAAAAAAACAAAGTAAAAACCTTCGCGTAATGAGAGATAAAACTTTATTTGTACCTAAAGAAACACTTCAAACAGCAGCAGTCCTGCCCACAAATATAGTGATACACGCAAAAAATTGAGACCCAAAAAGTTTTAAAAAATTCTGCAGCCAACAAGAAAATACTGCACACACGAAAAGAACTTTAGAAAAATGCAGTGAGACGATAGTTGAATAAATAATTATTCAATGTGCTGAAAATCTTGACGCACTCAAAAATGCCTTGCTTCTTTCGTATTAGAAAACGAAGAATTAGAGTAAATAATCATCACAATGGAAAAAAATGAAATCACCATAATGCAAAATCTTAATCATCACTATGATGTGTAACTTTTTCAACTAAAGAACTTCGCACTAAACAGAAACTAATGAACAAACTTTGGATGCAATCTACGAATGTTTAATGGTATTTACACCCAGTTTCTTCCATGCCTTGTACAGCTCTCATAGTCAACTACAATAAATTGTTTTGAGACATCTTTAACTAAAACATGTTGTGTAGGCCTTCTTGTTGATTCTACTGGAATTTGCACAAAATTGACTGGGGAGGAAATGTTAATTTAGAGGCAGAAAGTATCATATTTGCGCTATGATGCACGATCGAATGTATAAGTACTATCCAAAGAACGTTTGATGGAGCAATGAGAAAACTCTCAGTAAAATCTCGAGAGGTATTTCAGCCGCATTACACATAGTTTATATATAAATACGCTCGTGATGAAACATTTCACCATGTGCAGAAGTTTTGAAGAATGACTGCCCTAAACGAGATGAACCTGTGAATAAGACCAAAAACAAGAATGAATTATAATGAATTCACATACTCAACATTTGGAACTCCAAGAATTTCGGTCGCCATTGATAGACGTTGCAAATATACCATGATTATTTATTTGAGGTACAAAAATTAACTAACGTTTGTTGAAAATTTCCAGCAGGTACAGATGCTACGTGCTCAAATGATATACGGAACAAGACTGGGGCTTGATTCTAGTGGAAAATATCGGTTCTAAAGTTAAACCCCATTTCGGCCAATAATTTTCTTGTTTCAACCAGTCGACAGACTTTTCATTGATTCCCTTTTGTCACGGATATCATAATGAAAAGAAACTGCTTCTCTTGGTTGAAATTTCAAGAGTAGATTATGCATAAATTCTTTAAGAAATATAATATAGCGGCTTATAGAAGTATATTCTAAAATTCACTTAAGAGGTAGAGTATGGAAAATGCTAACGTATTTAGTTCCAGATTGCAGAGAGGTTGCTGAGTTCTTCGAGACTTTAAATTTTCGGAAGTGAGCTGATAAATTGATGTTGAAACTATATTACTGCATGAGACTGTATATTGACGTCAATACATGAATTACGCAAATAAAAAAAAACGGCATGAGCTCCATCAGCTGTTCGTTTTGAAAAAAAGAATAAAACTATAGTTGAAATATTAGAAAGTGCAATTTAAATTAATTTAAATAGGATCTGAGAGTTAGGATAAGATAATTTGAATACGATCAACAAGGATGTTGCAAATTAATTGATGTGTGATCTGAAAACATAAAGATGATGCGCTGAGATATGACTTTAAAATAGAAATTAAATATATTATAGAACGCAATTTAACAATTGAAACCGAACAAAATTGACCGAAATATGAACTAAAATCGTTGAATAAATCAATTTAAAATATATGGATTAAATGGATTCAATTACAGGGTTAAAATCATTAATGAAATGAATTAAAATCTAAGCATCAAAGCTAAAAATGAACTCATTGACTCTTTCTTGGAAGCATAATGCACAGGATTTCAGATAATAATGTCGTGAAGAATTTTTCAAATTTTTTAAATATATATAAGAATGAAATGCAGAATAAACTGCACAAAAAACTCTGCTACATTTTGCCCAATTTTTACTACTAAACAAAGGAACTAGAACGGTTCGTAAAATTTCTAAAATTTCAGAGAAAGACATTTAATAGCAATAAAAATATGATTTACATTGACCCTAAAATAAGAGACAATTGGCTGGTGGAACACGATCTCCAAACCAGAGTAAACATTACCCCATTTATGGGAAACAAACGTAGCTATAAATCAAATATACTGCAAGCACAAAATCAGACAGAAAATGACACTCCTTGGTTTCATTTCGCCTCAGACGAATTTATTTAAACGTTTAGGCGGTATAAACTTTAAGGGGGATTTTGAAAACTCTCAAAAATGCTGAAAACTTTGACTTATATTTACTCTTAATCAGAGTAATAATATTAATCCATCCGTGTTTGTGTTCTATGATGAAGATATTTTTGTCTTCGATCATGCATACATTTTTTTCGGCACATAATATGTAAATAACGCGTCTCATTTCTTTTTGAAAAAAATAATAAGGGTAGTAGTGAACTGGTATATAAAAAAGTAACTCGTAGTAAAGTCAAGCTAAACTTAGTTTAATTCGACCGTTTTTAGTGTTTTGGAGCAGTTTATAGCTGAAAATTTATGAAAAGCAATCGAAAAAGCAAAGCATTTTCTGGTAAATATTTTTTTTTTCGAACTGAAACGTTTTTCTTGAAAAATTACCCTTAGGTCAGTCATGTCCTTAGTTAGCATTTTGTGTCGAAGTCTCAAAATTATCCTACAAACGGTGATGAAAAGCCAGATACTGATTTTTCTAATTCCAGTTGGAAAGGAATTTCAAACTACACTATTTCAGTCTCAATAAGTACGTTAAATTGATGGTCAACTTTCATTTGTGTTGATAGTACATTTCTGTCAAATGCTAAGAAATTACACATGCAGACTTGCCTCGAAAGTTACTAGAGGAAACTTCCTCATGTGATATTATTTTCAAAGACTTTTTCAGAATTGATTACTTCGAAGTGACGAGCACAAAACAAATACCTAATGAAGTTCAAATTAAGCCGCTCGCGTGAGGCTCATTCAATAGCACAGATGAAGATATATAGAAATATGCGAGTTCGTAAATACTGTCGGCCCAATGCAGTTTTAATTCCCGATTGACAGTAGTATTGTAGGTTCATACTCTCATGGTATTTGATTTTCAGCTTCGACATCAGAATTCACTACCTTGTATTTAGTTCACAGCATTAAGGCCATGTGCTGAAAAATGTTTTATTCCACTCACGTCGATGCAGGTCATATCACTCATGGGATTTCAAATGTGTTATGGCTGACTATGCAAGAGGCAATGGCGGACGACGCATCGCGAAATTTTTCTTAAGAAATTTATCTGCCGAAATTCGAAATGTAAGATACATGCGAAAATAAAATAATCCTATACAGCCAAAGAGAAAATAAAAGGTTTCAAGGTAATGCAGGGTGTTTTTTAAATACGAGGACCCGAAAAAATCATTAATAGCTTATGATATGAACGGATTTTTAAAACAAAACGGTGCTAGAATCCTGAGATTCATGTCTTTTATTTGGATTAATTTTTGAAGATAATATTCCTCATGGGGCGTCCACTCGACTGCAAGCAATATTGGGTGCGTATTGGCATGCTTCTCATTGCAGCACTGGTGAGAGTGGGACCGATCAATCTTATTTATGAGATAATAGCATCCTTGAGTTCAGTCAGATCCGTCGGTTTTTCACGATAAACTCTAGTCTTTAGATATCTCTTAGGACAATGCTCCTTTCAGTGGAGTATGCAGGGCTTATGAAAGCTAATTGCTCCTTTGTCCGGTTCGTCATCTTGGTGGCAGTTACAGAGTAGGATGAACTTTACTTTGTCCTCTGATTCTTATTTTGAGTGTTATATCATGAAAACGTAGGGACCAAATGAAAGATATAAATCTCAGAATTGCACTATTGTTTGGTTTTCAAAAATCAGTTTATTGTATCTAAAGGTCCCGTATTTACTGGTGCTTCTGATCCCGTATTTAAAAAAACACCCTGTATTTTGGATCTAATTTTAGAAGTTTTGAGCGCAAGCCCGGTGTTCCATTCCGATGAGGTAAAGAAGAAATTGCTCAATTCACCTCTGGACCCAGGTGTCTGAAATGGGGACACGTCGAATTGGAGGTGTACTTGCGGATTGGCAAGTCCCCATTTCACACCTGGGTCGAGAGTTGAATTAAGCAATTATTTCCCTTTTCATCGGGGAGAAACAGTGGGTTTGGTCTGCGTACTCTTGAACCCTAAATAAATATTGCCTCTGAACGTGTGATGCTTACTATCTTCATGGCTGAATAGGATTATTTTATTACTCCGTGTCTCGTGCCAGATGAAGTTTAGCTGATTAATATCTTAACAAAAATATCACTATGTGCCGTTGTTCTTGATAATCTCAGCGTCAATTAAACTTCCACTAGCATTTTTCATTTGATTCACTTATCGGACGAAGTTCTCCTCTTATAACATAATGAAAATTAAGTTATGCAAATTTTATTCCGAGAACCAGTCACCACAGACACCAAGATTGACACTTTCTGTCACAACTCCTCAATGAAGAACACCTGAGTTTCGTTAACGTAATTTCGAAAGGATTTGATTTCAATGCACAATAAAGCGACCCATATTTTTAGCGCGTAAAAGAGATACAAAAGAGCACCGGACGCTGGAAACGAACTTAAATTATACGCTTACAAATGAATGCCCATCACGTGTGCCGATCAGAAAACGAACTGCATAAACCTGCAGCAGAAATTAACTGCTGAAAAAGCATAAAATGGTCACTCATGTGCAACGTGACCTGCATGTTCACCCAATTGTGCACCATAGAACACTTTGGGTGCCTGTGCGATTTTTATTTCAATGGAGTGAAATTAAAGTTCTTTGACTTAGCACTTGAATTGTTACACATGTGCTCTAATATTTCGACTGTATAAAAGCACCGCATGGCTTTTCGCCGCTCCAGTTTGTGAGAAGTTAACCTACAATTCAATTACTTGAAAATGACCGTAAGTTGCATCTGAATATGAACGTTGAAAACTTCAATTACCAAAAAACTATTGACGTCACTGAATTGTTAGTAAATTGAGGCCTAAACTCGTATGAATTCTACATTTGAAAGTACATTTCTATATTGAGATAATAAGAATATTTCCATCCGTTACTCTTTGAAAACTAAATTGAGATACGCTCGCAGCAACGCCATTGAATTTAATTCTACTAGTCTCTTTAATGAACTTAATTCTCAAGTGTGTAAAAAGTTAACAACATTCAGCCTTCATAATTGTAAATTGAAGGAATTTGCAAAAATTAAGGAAAGTTACCGAAAGGAAAGTTGGCTGCAACTTCGTGGCTTTGCTGGTTAAAATATTAAATTTGTATCATTGAATTATATTTAATTGAGATCCACTTTGGCATTCACAGGGCTCATCTTTTGAATAACATCTGACTTTCGTTGCTCATTTTATTGATATTTTATGCTCACGCGGCTTCAAATCATCGACAGTAGAAATACTACATTATTTTTTACGTATCTTTCTATTGAATTTAGCAGGGTTTCATGATTCAAGGTATAATACAGCGATACAAAGCAGTTCATGAAACGATCTAAAACAAAACATGAAGATTGGTGTTGGTACAATGTCAGGGGTGATAAGAGATTCAAAAATAGTACAAGGTAAAGATACAAAATGATGTAATTATTCTATCAATAAACTTTTGCATGGTGAGGTGGCATTAGGTACGGATAGTTGAGCAACCGAGACCTTTAACATTACGATCTTTACTTTTGATAATTTTGTAATTATTATTATAACGAAGCTTATCTATCAAGAGAGTCAAATCGAGCACCGAAAATTATGCCCTCTATATTAAACTTCTCTAACAACAACAAAATGGAGGAACATTCCATAACTGAAACGTTGTCACGAAATTAAAACGAATGAAAATATTTTCGCTTCAAAGAGAGAACATGCACCGCCTGAAGATCATGGAGGCAGAGAAACATTGAGAGAACATGAGCTCAACTAGTTGTGGAGCCACTTGGTTCTAAAAATAAATTGAGACTGTAAAATATTGAGGTCTGTGGCACCGGATATGCATTTGATTTATTAAGTAGAATCAGGTAACAGATCACAGGAGAATGATGGCTCCTGAACAGCTGACTCTAATGGAGGTTGAATGGGTCTCTTTTCGAACAGGTTTTGCCTTATGCCCAGCGGAATGGAGGCAATCAATATTTTAGTCCAGTGTTTCTTTGTCGGAAATTTCTTTTCATGCTAGTAAACAGGTTCACTGCTGGAAACTACTGAAAGATAGAGGCTTCCAGCATTGACGCAGTCCTTCAAGCCCATGAATATTGTTGTGCAGGATGTGCATCGAAGCCCTTTGGTATGATGGCACGTACTTTTTAAGCTCTTATACTTCTGCTTTTTGAGTTTTACGTTGTAGTGTGTTCCAAATATGTTGAAAATAACATCGCTCTGGAGGGTATTTTTGTCTTGTACCACCTGATATTTCCCTGACATTTTGACACTATCCACCTAAGAATTAAGATGCATGCTATATATCCGAATGCTTCCAAATTTAAAACAAGTTGTTACAAATGGTCAGTTATTACGGACTTCATTACACAATAGTTGACTTTTGAGCGTTTTGTCGATTTTGAAGCGTTTGAAATCTTCGACACATCTCTGTTCTATACCATGTGCATTATGTTGCTCATTGCTCTAGGAAATCTGATGTGTGAAAAAAATGATTACTCTTACAGCTGAGGCTACTAACCGTGTCAGTTTTGCTCCTGGTGGGGGTGAGCTGGGCGCTGGTGGTCAAGGAGAGCCAGACACTCAAAGAAGCGGACAAAGATTCTCGGTGTAAGTATCGATAGAGAAAAGAGAAGGAACTTTTCCATTTTCCTTCAAGGTAAGATGTATTTCTGATTCACAATGCAAAGTTTATGAATTGAGGGTAGCTTACACAGACTTCAATTCTTAACTTCAAACTTCAATTTTTAATTCATTCATCAAAAGAACGTTTTAATATTCGTAAGATAAATGAAGTGGTTACTGTGGCCGAGTGATTAAAAGCGCGCACCCTTCACGAGAAAGTGTAGGCAGTTTGAAACCCGGCAGTGCCGCTCAGTGATTCTCGATTCTGCCCGTAGGGAAAATGGAGAACTCAGCATAATTCCTCACTCTACCCAGGTGATGGAAATGGATCCCGGCTTCACCGGGGGTAACTGTCATTGCGTCCTAGCGTCCTATAAGGTGTTTGAAAAACCAATGTACACGTCTGGTTTTTTATATGAATCCCCGTACAATAAATGGAATCAGAGATATGTACATACCTGCAGGCTTGATTGGAATAAAATACCCTTCATCCTTTATCCTATGCTCCTTAAAATTCATGGATGTTCTCAAACTTTCATTGAAATAAAAAGAATGTCAAGGCCATGCTTGTGTTGCTGACGTAAATGTAGAGCTTCCATAGAGAGCGTTTAACGCAATGTTTGTTCCTTGCGTCTTCACATAATTTTTATCGTGAGTGTTACGCTAAAAAATTTGTTCTGCTCTCATCATACATTTTATGTAGAGAGCGTAATACTAAAAAAATTACAACCCTTCTTAGTGCAGTATTTATCGTGAGCGTCATGTAGATAAATTTCCCTTTCTTTCATTGTACAGCGTTTATCATGAGCAACATGCTTAAAATTTTACCTTATTTTATTGTAAAATCTTTATCACAAGCATCATGCTGAATTATTTTGAATTCTCTCATTTTGTAGTGTTTACCTTGTAAAAAAATGTAAAAAAATGACTCTATCTCATTGTGCAGTATTTCTGAACATCAAGCCCGTAACGTGCAGGACTACGTCTACCACGTTCCCCACTGGTACTTGCTACAAGTCTATTGACTGCACCAAACTTGGGGGGAGGAAAGCTGGCAATTGTGCTGGTGGCTTTGGTACCTGCTGCTACTGTGAGTATAGTTGGTACTTGCTGCTACTGTGAGTATAGTTGGCACTTGCTGCTACTGTGAGTACAGTTGGCACTTGCTGCTACTGTGAGTACAGTTGGCACTTGCTGCTACTGTGAGTACAGTTGGCACTTGCTGCTACTGTGAGTACAGTTGGCACTTGCTGCTACTGTGAGTATAGTTGGCACTTGCTGCTACTGTGAGTACAGTTGGCACTTGCTGCTACTGTGAGTACAGTTGGCACTTGCTGCTACTGTGAGTACAGTTGGCACTTGCTGCTACTGTGAGTATAGTTGGTACTTGTTGCTACTGTGAGTATAGTTGGCACTTGCTCCTGCTGTGAATACAGCTGGTACTTGCGGCTGTCAGAATACTTTGTCACCGTGGCCGAGTGGTTAAGAACGCACCCTTCACGAGGTATCGGCAGTTCGAATCCAGACGCCGCGAGTTGATTTCTCTCCGCTTGTTAAAGGGAGAACTCAAGCACAATTCCCCACTCTACCCAGGTGTCTGAAATAGGTACTGGCTTGACCGGGGGTAAACCGTCATTGCTCCTGGTGTTAGTTATAAGGCATTTGAAAAATCAATGTACAAGATATGTATCAAGGTTGACTGATTGGAATAAGTATCCTTTGCTCCCTCTGCTTTTCAAATGGGCATTTGTCCCTGCTGTGGGTACAGTTAGTACTTGCTTTCAGAGTCGGTATTTACGTACACTAGTGAGCAGCAGCCAGGCAGGTAGAGGAGGGGGCCACAGACGCCATGGCCACCCCCCGAAATGTTGAGCTTGTGGACAATTTCAGTCGCCGTTTTAAGTGAAAGAATAAAAAGATTACTGATAACTAATGTTTGCCTCCCCCCCTCCTCCTCATCCCCTCCTTCCCCCCCCTTCCCCCCCTCGAAAGTATTTGTCGGGTATCCTGGCTCGCCCCCCAAATTTTTGGCTGGCTGCGCCACTGCTAGTGAGAACGTCAGGATCGACGAAAAACAACATAACATTCAGAAGCAAATAAACATATTATAGTAACTGAACCGATAACAATTCAATACAGTGTAGGAATGGAACAATACTAAAGATCTTCTTGGAAACCTGGAAAACAATTAAGGAGAGAAAGTAGTATAGGCCAACTTTGTGCCAATTTTTACTAGCAGTAGTGTCCTAGCAGTCGTGTCTTCGAAAACGTAAATGGAAACCAATGCAGTACAGTGTATTGAAATTAGTGCTCGAAGATACTAAATTATTTACCTTAGCACCTATCATACGACCAAAAATGTTACATCTGTGTGAAATATTTGTAGTCATCATTACCTGTCACAAAAGTAGCAAATATGCTATTGTTTGTGGGCAGCACTTTTGCTACATACTGTTGCAAAAATCCTAACTTCTATTACACATGTTGCGAATAAATTTTGTAAGAACATCATTTTAGCTACACCATGACTTTTGCAGACATCTTTCACCCATGCATGGATTGTGTCTCTTCAAAATCATTTTATTGACTATATTATTTCTGGGTAAGATCCGAGTAGGGCAACACTAGCGTTTGGGTATCGCTCGGGAACTTTTTCAGAGCTCTTGTTTTGAGTCATTTAATATTTCATTTCTTGCTAGCTCTGATGAAATGAACTGAAAATCATCTCAGGAATGTGATATTTTTTTGACACTCAATTGCACTTCCATTCTTGCAAGATTTTGAAAAAGACGAGCGTGACCTAGCACAACTGCACTTAATGCACTCCTAATAAATAATTTCTACGTTTCATTTCATCTAAAGTTTTACAATCCGAAATAAAAATTCCACATCCTAGCTTGATAAAAAAGCTCAATAAATTTACAACATTTGGTGGTATAAAAAAGCTTCCATCGATTATAATGATCAAAGTGCGTATTTTTGCCCAGTCAAGCAAGGGTGCGGTTCATTCACCGTGAGCCCCACTAGCATATTCATCAACCCGACGACTACAACTTCCCTCGTCTGCACGCTGGAAGTGAGGCTGGTCAGCAACAACATCTGTCAACTCAGACTCGACTTTACCGATTTTGAGCTGGCACCTCCTAATGGAGACGGCGAGTGTGTTACTGATTCTATGACAGTAACGGGCACAGCGAACGATGCTGCAGTTCCAACCCTCTGTGGATCCAATACTGGACAGCACAGTAAGTCGCTTTTGCAGATATAATCGAATGAGGAGTTGATCGTTGATAGTTTGGTGTGTGTTTTTAAAAATTTCTTTAATTCATGCCTGAAGATGGGTTTAAATTTATGATGAATACAAGGTGTGTCAACTGAGCGCATTAATGAGGTTGGGCTGGAAGTTCTTTTTTCTATCTGAATAGGAATAGAAGCTATGAAGAATCTCTCTTGTTCATCTAATTTTGAAGGCTGGGTAACCTAAACTGCAGAGTGGAAACAATTTGGAAGCAGTTCTTGATGCTTGATAGACGACTTTTCAATAAAACCTTTAACATTATTCGCATGATGTTAAAGTGCGTTAATTTTTTTCGATGATCTCGCGATAATTGAATCTCAAAATGCCGGGTTAATATTTTTATTCAAAAACGTAATATCAGTAATGATTTCTTTGGCGCTTCAAACGAATGGAGTGAAGATCGTTTTCGTACTCGACAGAAACTGTTGGATGGAGTTATAGTCTACAGAGACTATAACTCCATCAGTCTGCATTGAACATGCTTTTCAGTAGCGAAAGTTATTGTCTATCAAAAAAATGAGGCTTTGCATGATTAAACCGCATTCAGCTTTGCTCTGATGCTTGGTTTTATCTATTTTTAAAGTGTACGTCGAAGTCGATCCGACCAAGGCAAACCCAAGGATTAATATCACCACCGGATCGACCGCTGTCACCCGAAGCTGGAACGTGAATGTTGAACAGATCGCTTGTGATTCTGCGGATAAAGGTGAGCTTTGATCTAATTTGGTGACGCTGTAGAAAGGCCTTCATTTCCCTTGCTTCACAAGGAAGATTGATTTCGAGGTAAAATCAATGATTATTAGAAATATTACGAAACCTTTTGAACTTGAAGATCATAAGCTCTGTGGATAATGGGCTACGAATGAAACGAGTTTTCCTTTAAAATATAATAAATATCATTGGTAAAGCTTGACGCACATGTTTAGCGTTTTGCTAAAATAGGAAATCGATTGATCATGCTTTTGGTACAAAAAAAGAGAACCTTTTGCGAATAGAATAAATTTTCTATGAACCCCCTATGACACATCTCGCAGGCGTCAAAGAGGTTTTATTTAAAAAAGAAACATTAAAGATTGACATTTAAGTATTTTAATAGATTAAATAAATTGGAATTTATGAGACATACATTTTTTGACCTATTTTTCAGTTTAGCGCACATCCATGTTTCTTTTTGAAGGCGTTGTGTTATTTTCCTGTTTTCAAACGTTGAAAATGCCTTTATGAAAGATAAAGCGATGCACTAATCATCTACACATGTTTGCCAACGATATTAGTTCGATCTGCTTGATAGGTCCAAACGCTAAGGTCATCTTCACATAGTTTGCTTTTTGATAATACGCAATCATTATGAACATTAATCTTCAAGATTTGTATTGGCACCTTTTGCAAATTTTTAATAAACATATCGTACAGAGCCATTTTGATGTATTTAAACACTGCCCCAGTATGAAAAGCCTAAAAAAATTGAACAAATAAAGATGACGTATTTATATACTTGTATCTTGCTTATTCATACACTAGAGTATAATTGGCCAACGATATTTCTGAGCAAATCTTAATATTATGTACATAACGGTAGTTTTTTGTAAACCCATCATCGGCCCCTAAAATAATAAAAATACCGAATATTTTGCTGTTAGATATTCTCATTTACTACTCTCCTGTCGTTGTAGAAAAATGCTTCAATATGTAGAAAAGAAAAACTGGCGCTCTACATCCAAAAGAGGTTCACAACTTTTACCAAATGAAGTTGATCCTCTGTTGAGAACAGATACAATTTATTCAGAGTCGTTTCCAAGTGCGGATACAATTTCTGTAGCTTTTAGCCGCCTAGTACATTATTTGGAATTTGCAGTGATCGTCAAGTCGGTTTCACGCAAAATCAGAAAATGGTTTACAAATTTCTAATACGTGTTTTAAATAAGTGCGTTAAAATTCTTATCAGCGCCGGAAGGCTGCCTTCAATACTACACCGCTACCTCCGACGTGGTCGAGAGCTTCAACTACGTTCGGCCGACTGAGACACAGATAAGTGAGGCTTCCATGCTTTGTTTTTGTGGTTGTCACTGTTAGAGCTCGAGTCAAGAAGTATCTATAGCAGCAGAACTTGTAAACCTGATCACCTTTTCAATTTGTCATATTAGATCACTTTACAATTGGTATACATGTTCAACTACTTCATTTATTTGCTTTGCTTACGGTCTAATATTATACCGGTATCTAGTTTACAGGACTGGAGTATAAGCCATGGTAAAGGAAACAAGGTAGAGTCATTTTTATGGGAGAAAATACACCTCCTCTTGTTCGGCTAGCCAATAGAAAGGCTTTATTTCAAACAAACTTTATGACGTCACCAAAACGCCATGTCGTTAGGTCATTAGTGGAGCAAGATTTGGGAGTAGCAGTGCTACCAGATGCAATATAAGCGCTGCTATTGGTTCGTTGCCATGACGTCAGCAAAACCACACCGTCAACGAAAAAAAGACTGGCTTGAACCTACCTTGTTTCCTCTACCGTGGTATAAGCGGATAAACCAATCAGTCGACCGGACAAGCATTAACCTGTGGATTATCATACAAATGATTGGAAAGTTGTGGTCTTCATCAGTCAATACCATGTAATAAAACTCCAGGTGTCTCCACAAATTTACTTATAAATATATTTTTTACGCATAATTTCTCGGATGTTATTACAAGGGGAATTTCATTGAACACAATAAATTAGTTGGTTCATCTTAGTTGGGTGGTTTTTCTCTTTTTTCAGGCTCTTAATGGATGCTTAATGACCGTGTTATATCTTAGGATGTGCCTTTGTAAAGTGAGCGCCGCCGGATGTCTTTGTCTCGCTAGGCTTCGGATGTCTCTGTCACGATCCGTGGGTCGGAAGCGACCCACCGCCGGAATATCTTTGTTGCTCGCGCTTACCGGACTTCCGGGCAAGACTATTATATAGAGGAAGCTGTAAGCGACGGAGCCAGTATAATACTAAGCGTCTTGCTGAGCGTACCATTCTCCTACATTGGTAGTTGGCAGCTACCGCTGAAAATACATCATGTTGGGTAGAAAGAAACGACACAACATATTTGGCAACGAGGATTTCGAATTTCCAAAGTAAATTTGAAGTTTACAAGTGCTTTGAAATCAAGATGGCGTTTTCTACAGTTAGCTGTCCTCCATTCGACGTTGAAGTTGAATCAGTGTGTGAATTTCTGCAGAGACTACAAGTACAGTGTGCAGACGCTCTTCAGAAGGCGGGAAACAATGGCAGTAGGAAAGCTAGTAATTTAGTTAAAGCTTTGCCTGTAAACATCATTACTGATCTACAACGAAGAATTAAGCCTACATTACTCGCTGATGCTACGTATGATGAACTAGAAGAAAAACTAATCCAACAATTTGAAGTAAAGAAATCGATTGTCGGCGCGTCTGTTACATTTCTAAATAGAAAGCAAGGTGTTAATGAATCCTTAGAAAGTTATGCAAAAACATGAAATAACTTAGCATCTGCGTGCAACTACAATAACTGCTGTCGTGATCGACTCTTGAGAGATGCTTTCGTGGCTGGTCTTCGTTCATCGCAAATTCTCAGTGCAGTTCTACAGAAGTGTGACGGAAAATCTTTCAACGAATGTGTTGAACATGCAAAACTCATCGAACAGTTGAGTTCCGATGCTCAAGATTTTATTCGTGAGGATTCATCTTCGTTGTTTTTCACAACAAAAAAATTACTGCCGAACTACATATGCATAAGTTGCGGCGTTAAGTAGAAGCATCTTGCGAAGAATTGCTATGCTTTGAAATTGAAATGCAAAAAATGTGGAAAAATAGGCCACATTTCTAAAGTCTGCAAATCTACGACGGCAGCACGGCCTTCTCCGGCGGAGACTATCCGAGGGAAACCTACACGAAGGGGACCTACACGAAGAGAATTTGACGCAGCTCGCACTCACATAGTGCACCCGGAAAGGAGTGGTTGTCATTGCAACATCGGAAGAGAAGATGAGTCAATGAAGAGTTCACGTGAGCCTCTACAGCGGAAGAACGAAGCTATTCTACCAAAGCCTAGGAACGATACTTGTGACGGTAACTCTGTTCTTAATATCTCTGATGTACAAACTAATTACGCGTTATTTCAATCACATTGTATTCCTCATAGTGTCACAAGAATTGCTCCCTCTGTTGCGCTCAACAACCGTAAATTTGTTACTTCCAGAGATAGAGTTAATCCTAAATATTCTGTGTCCAGGTCTAAGCCTATGTATGGAACTCAATTTGATGTCGGTGATCATGTTCTTGCTCTGAGTGTCACCAGTGCACAAGTACAAGACTATTTTAATCGCGGGTGCTATGAGGATGAATATATTTATTTGTATCCTCATCTTCAAGACTTGTTTAAACTCTAAAGAAAATATCTAATCCCGTCATTTTTCACGAATCGTGTACACTAGCTTAAATATTTTCAGTTGCCGGTACGGCCGCGGTGCACCCAAACAACCAGAATTACCGCGTGTGCGTGGCCAGCTCTGCCAGCTGCATACAATGGACGCCAAATACTGAAGCTGTGCCGTATGCGTTCATGATGAGTGGTCCTGCCGACACATCCATTTCATCTTTGGGTAAGTGGACACAAGAGCATTCTATCTGTAACATTGATCCAGTATGTCGGGTACATTTTGAGCTGCCATGAGCGTGATAGCCTGTGTAACAATTGGCGTTGGTTGTGCGTTGATAGTGACGTACAGTTCATACAGCCCGTGCGG
This sequence comes from Platorchestia sp. MABIK, assembly GCA_014220935.1. Classification (NCBI taxonomy): domain Eukaryota; kingdom Metazoa; phylum Arthropoda; class Malacostraca; order Amphipoda; family Talitridae; genus Platorchestia; species Platorchestia sp. MABIK. The sequence goes on along the minus strand of JACJUY010008321.1, from coordinate 5,407 downwards.
CAATTTCCCAATGGCTTTGTGCATGCTTTTGGTATGAATATGAATTATTCTGTGTTACTGCGGTATGCAGCCAGATAAAATTGTGAATTTTAAATGCGGCTCCTACCATGAAAAGTTTGCCCATCCATACAATTGAGGTTGGAGTCGTCTTCTACAGGGTGGCGCATAAGTAACGCACCCTTTTGGAAGTAAATTTTAAAGATTTATTACCGCAAAATACACTGGGCATCTGTCGACCGGATACGGCATGTAAATAAACTTTAAGATTTCCTCTATCGTTTGCAATTAATCCTATCGTTATACCTTTCATAGTTCATTTATTATTAATTTTTTTAAATGGTGCGTTACTTATGCGCCACCCTGTATTTCACGTTATTTCCTGCATCTGACTGTATACTCATTTATTTCTTAAATGTTGACAATTTGAAACAGTAAAGAATAAAAAAAATTAACCTGCTCATTAAACTCAAAATAAGATAAAAGAATGAAATTTTGTGAACAGTCCGATGACAAACTGATTTAAATTTCTTCTAGGAACCTTCCTGGGTCATACGAAACAAATTCGGTCAAAGCTATACAAATTTGGCATCGACAATAATCATGACACAAATACATATATTTCCTAACAGACGCTTATCTCATTGAACTGTTTTCAGTAATGAGATCTTAACTTGATATATTTTTGTGATAATGTACAGGTAGGACAACGAAGTCCAAACCAAATATTTGACGAAGTAAAAAGCAAATCATAACAACTCATTAATTATTCAATCTTGTTCGTGATGAGTCTATTATTTGAAGAAGAGGTGTATAAATGGTCTCATTTGATGTCAGAGTTTGAGCTTTGTAAATTTAATTTCCTGTATAGTTAATTTTTGACTTGATACTCTTATGCTTCAGGTACGGACGACGTTTTGATGATGGGCCCAGGGTGTACAACTGACTACGTGATCATCGGTAGAGACCCAGAACTTGAAGACCGATACTGCGGACTTGGTTTCCCGGACGTAGTTTCTTGTACGTATAAATAAGAATGCGAAACTAAACTGATGTCTATCAAAGTACGATAAACCCATGATCAGAGCTGGGCGACGCTACTAACCATAACGCTAAATGTAGTGGGCGCTACCGCTACCGCTACACAAGGCGCGCAATTAAATAGTCACTGACCGAAGTTGTCGTTAACTGAGTCTATTATTACAGAAGGTGCTACAATAGCCAAAATTTTAAAAAAACTTTGAATGTTTTAAAATTTATTATTGATATTGATTCATAAACATTTCATGATGACAACATTACAATTAATCTACATAACTTAGCTAGTACGGGCTTTATAAGTGATGCTGCATTTTATATTGATTTTATATTTCACCATCCCCACTTAAATGTCAATTTCATTTAACCAATCGGAAAAATTAACAACATATATAGATAAAAAATCAGAGACTCAACCAGTTCCATTCCAACTTCGACTTAGACAGCATTTGAGATAATATTGTGGTCGCATGCATACTACACGGAATGAAATTACCATTTAGTTACTAAACTTTCCCTTTTAGAAATTCCACCGTTTCATTTTGGTTATCTAACAAGCTGCACGCTTTAGTTTCAGGGCTACTTTCCCTGAGGGAAATATTCTCTCCACAACAACACTAGATGGGATTGGTGTGCTGTAGTAAATAAAAAGCACTAGTTGCTGTCAGTATCCTCCTAGCTGAAAGCCATGTACGGATAAGTTTGATTTCTTCTCCAGTAAATGACCTGCGGCAGCCTGAAAGGGAGATCCGAGAGGTCCAATCAGACTATGAGAAAGCAGGCAGCAGCCTATACGATTATACTCGTACACTGGTAATAAGCTAACAGCACTACACAAAAATCCTTCGTTCAGTTTTATTCATTAATAATTTGGATGAATTCGTTGTAAATGTAACGGTAGCGTTGTAGCGGCAAAATCTCATATCAATATTTAAATATAAAGCGAACGCTTTATATTTCTCAAATTGACGCTACCGCTACTAAAAATTTAGCGGCCTTTACTAGCAACCGCTATATGTAGCGTGCTACTACGCACCCAGTTTGTAGCGCGCTACTGCCCACATCTTACATAGCCCAGTTTGTTAGTAAGATGTTTATTGAGGATGTTTTCCATTCCCTCTTACGTAATTCCAGCACATCAAAGTTGAATTCAATGTACTGTACATCACAGTGGTGTAAAGATACTTCTTGTAATTTTAATTGTTGTTTATACAGATTTTAACGAAACTTGCATTCTTTTTATTTAACCCTGTAAATGAAACTAAGTATATTCATAATACCCTGATTATTTTGTTTGTTCGTTTGGCTGCTTGCCTGTTTGGGTATCAACGTCGACTTTCTGTTTTCAATGACAACATGGGGTAAAAATTAATTTTTTCACCCAGAATTGTAGACACGACTTGTTACAAGTACACCCTTTGCAACGAATATTCCCCCAGTTTTAAGTTATTAGCAACCTGTACAGGTCATCTAGTATTTTGAATATATTTCCAATTTTATTTCACATAACTATAAATATCCATCTACACACATAAATTTATTTGGAAATTTCGAAAAAAACTAAGATGGGCTGCTGAACTTCGTTTTACTGTCTAAATATACACTGTACTTACATCCCCTCAGCGTCCATTCGCCCCTTCGGCCTGTACGTGGTGACTGACGATTCCGAGGGGCTTTCTGGAGATGCAGGCAACGTCGGCTTCAGCCTCCGTTATCGTCTGAGCAACAACTGCTAAGTCTACCTGATGGGCTAACACAAGCTGTAGTAGACGTTTCATGGATACCAACTGTGTGGACTTAATTTCAACCCTTGTGTCCAATTTTCAAGAAATTTCCGTCGTCATGAAGGGACTAGCGAAAGTTCTTTTATAGATTTGGCACAGCTTCGTGGCGTCGTTATTTTCGTGACTAAATTCTTACAATAAAGCATTTTCTAATAACGTATGTAAACACAGAGTTCAAAATTTATTTCCTTTCCTCATAGGCGAATTGTGGCGCAGTTTTTCACGGCAGCTGCTTCGAGATATTTTTGCGTAGTTCACTACTGGCGTTTTGAAAAAGCTTCATTGTAATTTTTTTTGTCTGGAGATTTTTTAGAAATAAAGTATTATTCACAAAATTGTTTCATTTGCTTTAAATAATTAGCTACTATATTTTTATTCCATATCATTACACCTGACGCTTTTGTAGTTATGTAATTATTGTTATTCATGAATATTTCCAAATGCTCGTTGGAATACGAGGACCATGAACAAAATCACACATACGCTCGATGATTTGCGTTTATCGAAGAAATTGTCACAATGTAACCGGTGCATTAGAAATTAATAGGATTTTTCTGGTCTATTTTTTCCTCCTGTCCTTTTTCTGTGAGGAAACAAGTGTGAGAAAGAAGAGAAAAATAAAGAATAAAAAATATTCTCGTTGATATCCTGATGTGGCCTGTATGATTTCACAACGATGTCCACATAAAACAGATCATGAGCGAAATAACTTCCATAGTAACTATTAATCGGCATGCGGAGTGAAAGACGGTACAAATGTAACCTATACTAGAAAAATACGCTGAAAAAAAAAATTTGAAAGGTCTTTTACACGTATAACTTCTGTGTTATCCGTGTTTGGGATAGGTAACTCAGATTAAATAAAGCTGTATGCATAGCATAATGTAAGAATGCCTTAAAAATCAATGAACATGTCCGGACAACGAATAAGTTTTATTTTCAATATTTCAATGCAATATATCCAAATAATGTGTATAATGTGTATAATAATGTGTTCAACTTAAAGATTGAGTGAATCACGACTGGACAATAATGACAGGACGAGTTACTTTTAATACAACATTTTAAGGCAGCGAAGCTCAGGGATGTTGCGTTGCTAAGTTTTCAGAGCCATGAGGGTGCACAATGAAGTCCGCCTTGTTCTGTTCATAATGTTGAGAAACAGTAGTGCACGTATTCTGACGTAGTCAGTGACACATCAATCTAGGTTTGTTCTGCAATTGGTCCGCCTCATGTGGTGAGAGATAATGGTGCGATACATGGTATTTAAACAATTTAAGCACTTCCGATAATTTAAGAAAATTAAGCAATTTAAACAATTAAGCAATTTAAACAATTACTTACCACAAATTTAAACAATTTATTTACCACATGCGATACAGCGGTAGATTGTATCTTAAGTCTAGTGCAACTGACACATTTGAGTCTAGCTACTTGTGGGCCCGAATAAGTTCAGCGACTTCTAGGGCATCGTATCATCAACGCTATTCTGTATACAATTACGTTTAAACTAATAGTACATTATTTGTATGATGCAGCTCGTAGTTATATTGTTGTGTCGCCGAATCTCTGCAAATGATTCTTCTCTTAAATGATTCTTCTTAAGCTGCTCACACTCTGCTCATTTTAAGCTTGTGGTAAACAAATTCTCCAATTTGTTAAACTGTTAACTTTCTCATTGAAAGAGTTCAGCTAACAAATTCATCCGAGATTGAAACTAATTACACCTTTATTACATTTTTCATCAGATTTTTCCTGATATCCATCCATGTAACTCATTAACTAAGCCTGAATAGAGAAATATAATCAATAATCAGGTTTTTAACGGAAAAGCATGATTATATTTATGTTTCAATCAAGGTTACAAACTATGATTTCAAATACCTTACAATAGATGACAGGATGCAAACATGGTTTTCCTAGCCAAGCCAATGCCCGTTTCAGATACATGGGTCTAATATTCCGCATGGTGAACTGTTTAGAAAATGTGTGTGGAAAATTTGTGGAGTAAATAAATTTATTGCGCCTGCAAACTGTTTCAGATATTGATTTATCGTTACCCCAGGGGAGTGTCTGTGAATAGGAAAATTGAAAAATATAAATCAACAATTGGAACCAAGCGCAATTTGAGTGTATGATACATCAACAAATTATCTTTCTGTCCGTTTGACCCCATCAATCATTTACGACGGTGTTTCAGTCTATTTTGGGAAGGCGTTTTTTATCTTTTCTTCATCCGTTTCAACTTATAACGAAGGAATTCCGATGGATTCTCTGGTAATATGTAAATTATTTATAAGGTGTTAGCCATCTCTTTGTAGGGATATAAAATATCCAAGAAAAGAGTTTCTGATGGTCTCTTTAAATAACACAATTAGCCCCCGACATGGTTAGTACATCAGAACACATCGTATGGTTTGCCTATTGGTAAACTTCGAATGGTTTGTCTATTTGTTCATCTCGTGTGACTTGTCTGTTAGTATATCTCTTATGGTTTGTCAAATAGCACACCTCGTATAGTGTCTCGCCAACCCGCTTCTGCGGCGAGAAACTTCCAGAACTAACTGGCACAGGAAACATAGTCTTTA